>OX638372.1:40840244-41006382 GCA_951812925.1 Calliopum simillimum | reverse complement strand
ATAAAACTGCTTCAAGTAAAATCGGAGCTGATCGGTTTCGCAAGTTACAACCAATTGCATGTTTCTCTTTTATGCTGTGCAGTAAATAATAAATTAATTCCCTATGGAGGAAAAACTGATAAGCAACACCTTACATTTTTCTCTCCTCAACATTTGTTTCTAAAATGTCCGTCCCTTATCTTAACCTCCTAGAGGGGATCTCATACAAATTTACCTGAAAATGTAATTGTAATGCCTTTTTAAATTAATCATAGCTTAGTAATGGAAAATAATACGAGCTCATTTTGTAACTCATTGTGAAGACTAAGAATAGTACTAAATAATGCAAGTAATATAAAATAGCATAACAATTTCATTCGTCCTATATTTAACCCCAAATATAGCCAAAAACCAATTTTTAGCATTTTTTCAACTTTTAAGGTTAAGATATTTTGGAAAAAACAAAAGATATTGATGTAATTCAAATTGAATTTTAAAGAAAAGGAATGGATCTTTCATCTTCTGTTTCAGGTTTTATGACTTACAATTATCTGGTCTTATAACATCAAAAATTACGAAAAATTGTCATTAATTTTTTTTATACGTTAGAATATCTCAAAAACTATATGCGATAGAGCAATTTTGGGACCGGATTCAGATTAAGAATTGGCAAGTCCATTATAAATAACAATTCTTGTTTTAATTTCTAGTTCCTTTTAAAGGTTTTGGGCCAATTTGTAACAAACGCATTTTTTTACAAAATTGCAAAGAACTGCGAATGGTTTGATTTCAGAACCCTGTTTTTTAGATTTAGTTAGTGCACACGAGTAATTTTACATGATTTCGTGTTGAATCCATGAGATTTTGACTTAAACTTTTTTGTTACTGTACAGTAGAAAATAAGAAACCATGTAATTGGCTGTAACTTTCGAAACCGATCAGATCCGATTTTACTTGAAGCAGTTTTATAATCCTCAAATGAGTACGAACACATCCCCATACCACGATTTTGTCGTCAATAAAGTCGAACTCAAAACACGTAGGAGCCCACTGTGTGTTAAGCTCGCGTTTTTCAGCAACATGTTTAAGGTTTACTTAAAACCAAGTCATCTACGAAAAAATTTCATATAAAGTAAAATGCTGAGAATCATTCGAAGAATTGGTGTGAATTTTTTCAGATTTTTAGTAATATTTTCATTTTTTGACCAAGATTTCAAGAATAATAAAATAGCTCAGAAATTTGTGAAAAAATTCATACGTATTTTTTGGACAATTCAAAGCGTTTTGCCTTGCTTTTGAGTAAAAAACCAGTTTTCCGACTGCGTGATGGAAAAATGGAAAAAAAATCGATTTCTGGAACCAAATAGGGTAAGGGAGGGAAATATGGACTAAGTGGGTAATATGGACCACATGGTTATTTCCCACTGCATACATAGGATTTACCGTTATTCATGTTCAAACTTAGCGCTAATACCTAAAGCTTATAATAGGGCGATTTTAGCGTTCGGTGAAGTCGCATGTTTCTGTAAAGTTGATTTTTCTAAAAAAAAGATCAGTGATCATTTTTTTCTAGTGAGTATATTTCATTATTACACTTTAAAGGCGGTTTTGAATGAATGGTTGATTATATAAAGACAGTGAATACCATTCATAATTTATTAGCATTAACCAAAAGAGTTTTTGTTAAAAAACAATTTATTTCACCAACACGTGCTGTGGGTCATATGGACCACCAGAAAAAAAAGCCTCAAAAACAAATGTATTTATCATCTTTTTCAGATGGGGAATCTAGTTGCAGTTTTCATGACAAGTCTGATGGTCATTATATCACGGCGTGCTTGAACCAAGTTTAAATAAAAGTTTCTTGCATATGAGTTTTTTGACTGAATTATGTTACGTAATAACTTCACGAATCAAATGATCCCAAAATTAAAAAAATCGAATGGGCCCTTTTTGAAATAAGGAGCCTTAAGCAATAACTATAAAAAGTTAATACAACACAAAATTAAAAATATTTGTAACATTTTGCAAACAATTTTTTCTAAACTAATTTGAGGTCGCTGAACACGAAAAACGCATTTATTTTTTTTTCCTTGGGGTCGTTCCCAAGTTATTCGATAATTTTTAATTTCGAGGTTATCGCTTCATAAACATCAATATATTTCTATGACGCCAAGTCCGATCAATTTTATTTGTCCACGCTTACAAAGAGTGATTAACGGCGCTTCTAACAAGTATACCAATAATTATGCTCCAAACAAAATTGACTGAGTTAAAGCAGGAAAAAGCTTGATATTTCAAAAATTTTTTAAATTTTTCACATCAACTTCAAATGAAACACTTTGTTTTTGGCACATATTCTTTTTAAATAATTATTTTTAGAAATGTTATTTAATGGCGCATATAAAAGCAAACATTCTAAGTCTATGTTGAGCAAAATCGAATGAAATTTCCAAGAGATATAAAGGTTTTAGTGCAATAAGGAAGATGTGAGAATTTTCGAAATGTTCGGCCTGAGTCAACAGATCCAATTTTTCAGCCTCCAAATAGGACACCCTACACTTATTGAACACTTTAAAGATGATTTAAGTAACTTCTAATCATTCTCTGTAGAAGAACATTGCGGATTGTATCAAAAATATTAATTTTTAAAAGAAATCGAAATTTCTCTATTGCACTAAAACCTTAATATATTATGGAAATTTCATTCGATATTGCTCAACATAGGCTTAAAATGTTTGCAATTATATGCGCCATTAAATAACATTTCTAAAAATAATTATTTAAAAAAAAATATGTGCCAAAAACAAAGTGTTTCATTTGAAGTTGATGTGAAAAATTTAAAAAATTTTTGAAATATCAAGCTTTTTCCTGCTTTAACTCAGTCAATTTTGTTTGGAGCATAATTATTGGTATACTTGTTAGAAGCGCCGTTAATCACTCTTTGTAAGCGTGGACAAATAAAATTGATCGGACTTGGCGTCATAGAAATATATTGATGTATATGAAGCTATAACCTCGAAATTATAAATTATCGAATAACTTGGGAACGACCCCAAGGAAAAAAAAATAAATGCGTTTTTCGAGTTCAGCGACCTCAAATTAGTTTAGAAAAAATAGTTTGCAAAATGTTACAAATATTTTTAATTTTGAGTTGTATTAACTTTTTGTAGTTATTGCTTAAGGCTCCTTATTTCAAAAAGGGCCCACTCGATTTTTTTAATTTTGGGATCATTTGATTCGTGAAGTTATTACGTAACATAATTCAGTCAAAAAACTCATTTGCAAGAAACTTTTATTTAAACTTGGTTCAAGCACGACGTGATATGTAATTCGTTAACTACAAAGGAAAAAATGATAAAAAATGCATATAATGTAACACCCTTTAATCAGAAGATCGACGTGGCGAATTTTGGGTTGAATGTATAATCTGACGTTCTTGGAGTCATGAAAAATGTGCCGAATGTGGAAGTGACATTTTTATATGCAACTTCTGTACTAAATGGACTATATGGTCCATATTACACTACACTTTTTTTTTATCTTCATATTGAGTATTTTCAGTTTTTTCATTTTGTTTCTTTATCCTGATGAGATATTTATCTAAAAGTGAAGCAGAATAAAGGTAAATTGTTTCCTTTACTGAATGATATAAAATTAATTGATTTGTTTTATGTATTTTGGGTCTTACTTAAAAAAGAAAGATGGGTGGTCCATATTTCCCTCCCTTACCCTACTTATTATCTATGTCCCAAAAAAAAATTCAAATTTTTAAGCGTCAAAATTTTTGTAAGAACATAATCTTTATTTCGAAAGCAATCTTGGGTATCCATTTTCTGATGAAAAAAAAAAGTTATGACCAAAAAACATGTTTTTTTAAGCCAAAATGGGCCTTCAGTAGAATCAAAAGTGCTGCATTAGTTTTTCTCGGAATGATAAAAAAATAATGCAGATATCAGATATTCAAAAGACCCTCTAACTTTTGATTTGGTTTCGAGATGAGTCTAAATTTTGACGCGGTTTAATACACATACAATATATGTATGTTTACATGCTTAAATGTCTATTTATTTATTAGGGGTCTGCACAAGACGTCTTGTTTGCATTTTAAGACATTTCGTTTCAAGATACGTTATATTTTGTACCTGTTTTTTATTTATCAAATGCTCTAGTTCAGTGTCTTGAGTAAATGTCTTGACAGAACTAGAATTTGAAAGAAAATAAACAAATACTGTGCTAATATGTCTTGTTTGATTTGTTTCAGTTATTTTAGTTGCATACTGTAGTAGTAGTGTACACCACTAAATGCTAATGGTGTGATAAGAGTAGTTTATCGCTCTCTTCTTGAGCCTCTTTTTGTTTACGCTCTCTCTCTCTCTATCGCAAAAAAGTATGAAAGCTACTACAATTCTGCAAGTGTTACCATATCATAAATTTTATTGTAGTTTCTCTACACGCACGTTTTACAGTGACCTGAATCATTTGTTTTTATAAAATAGAGTACACTGATGTATTTTTTAGAACCAAGTTTATTTTTCACACTGATAAAACAAGACAATGTAAATAGTGTCAAAATGAAATCAGTGTACACGATGATTTGAATCTTGAATTTTTTGGATCAAATGCATCAGTTCAGTGAAAAATGTTGGTGTAAAAAAAAGTACACTTTATTTCAAGATGTCTTGTGCAGACCCCTATTATTTATGGCATTTGTTGCATTTGACATAAACACAAAAACCACACTGTTTACCCTCGCTGTAATTAAATTTATGAATGACACTTTCAAATATGAAGTTAACTGAAAACAAACATTTCGTATTAATTTAAATGCTTAAAATGGCATGCAGATTAAATTGTTCTCTGTATAAATTTTATTAACTGCTTCTATGCTTAAACATTTTTTGAAGTTCTAAATAGGTAGTTATAGAATGAGGACTGCTTACAAATGATTCATGCGTTTCGAGAATATTGTATTCCCAGTATTTTCCGATACAAGGGCTGCGATATTAATTATAAAACTGATTATATCACTCCCAATCTCATGTTCTCAACCTATTTTCAAGTGAAGATACCCGAAAGAATGGAAATTTTCACCATTTCTCCATTTTTTCTATGAATTAAAATTTTCAAGTAAGTAAATAAAACACAATTAGTACAGTAAAGTTGTCAAAAAATGTATGAAAACCTAGAAAAAAATTGCGCCCTGCAATTTTTTTTGCTTAATGTTTTTAAGACCACTAAAAAGCTTAACGTCAAAAAGGTGACCTCCCTACCCGTGCGCATTAGCCGATATCTTGATATATGTTTGATTCAATTTATCTCGTTTCCTGTTGGTCAAACAGAAAAATTTTTGAACAAAAGTTACGGGCAATAAAATTCTACGTTTTTTTTTTTTACCTCGGACGCGATACCCATAAGTTGATATTTTGAGCGGTAGAGGCCGCCAAATTTACAAAAAATCAGTTTTTTTCATTTTGACCCACTGGGTGTTGTATTTTCAAAAAGTTATGATAACATAATTTGAAGCGCTTGCAAAAACAAGCAAAATAATTTTTAAATGAAGTCATTACCTCAATTAGTTCTCAAGTTATAGTACAGTAAATATGTCCTAAAATGTACGTAAAAATGTAAAAAGACCTAAAAAATTGCGCACTGCAATTTTTATTGCCTAATGTTTTTCGGATCACTGTAGAGGTCTAAAACCAAAAAGGGGACCTCGCCCCCCCTGCGCTTCAGCCACAATCACAGAAAAAAATTTTGAACAAAATATACGGGCAATAAAATTTTAAGTATTTTTGATCGGGGACGCGGTATCCATAAGTTGATATTCCGACCGGTGGAGGCTGCCAAAGTTACAAAAAATTGCTTTTAACCATTTTGACCTACTGGGTGTTAATTTTTCAAAATGTTGGGACCACAAAATTTTTAGCTATTGTAAAACAAGCAAACTGGTTTTTAAATAAAATGATTATCCCTATTGGTTCTCGAGTTATTACAAGTTAAAAATAAAATGCGTGTAAAAATTGTAATTTTTTTTTTTTAAATTTATTGCTTATGTTTTTTATCTGAACATTGATCACATAATACTTAATTACTCGAGAACCAATTGAGATAATCACTTCATTTAAACATTTTTTTGCTTATTTTTGTAAGCGCTACAAATTATGTTATCAGCACTTTTTGAAAAATCGACACCCAGTGGGTGCAAATGGAGAAAAACTGATTTATCGTAACTTTGGCGGCCTCTACCGCTCACAATATCAACGTATGGGTATCGCGTCCCAGGTAAAAAAAACGTAGAATTTTATTGACCGTAACTTTTGTTCAAAAATTTTTCTGTTTGACAAACAGGAAACGAGATAAATTGAATCAAACATATATCAAGATATCGGCTAATACGCACGGGTAGGGAGGTCACCTTTTTGACGTTAAGCTTTTTTAGTGGTCCTAAAAACGTTAAGCAAAAAAAATTGCAGGGCGCAATTTTTTCTGGGTCATCGTACAATTTGACTGTACTAAATGCAAACTGAAAGATGAGGTCAGAGGAAACTTACTCTAAAAAATGTCGAAAAACATTAAAGCTACTATATTCTCGAAACTTTTTAAACAATATGTATTTAAACAAAAAAAAAAGAAAAATTTGTTCTTTGTTTTTTAACCCATTAATGACGTTACACTTAATACCGTTTCTTTCTTCAACCACAATGACAGTAACAAACTGATCTCGTTAAGATTATTACATGAAATATCAGCATTTTGTAGAATACACCTTGGCACAAATTGCACTGTTAAAGTACATGCAAACATACAAAATATACAGATAAAATGCTAAGGTCACGTAATTCATATAATGGCAACCAACACACACATAGCACACATCCTTAGCTTTGCCAGATTTTACCCTGTTGCAGGATATGCTTGTTATTTTCGTTCAAAATATGACACAAATTTTGCGGTCAGTTCCTTTCTTGTCTTTTTTTTTACAACAACAACGAGTGGGTTTTTGTTGCATTGCAAAATCCTTTCTTGGACTTTTCGGACATTTTGAGGAAACACGCATTAAAGTACGTGACTTAAGCAATAAATTTAGGTCACAGGAAATATGGAATAATTTGATATTAAACATTTTATTCAAAAAAAAAAAATAGTATCTCCAAGAAACAGAGATAATAAATCTTTCAAATTTTGGATCAACGTTTTTTTTTTCACAGACTAGACATTTTAAGTCTGCGTAAAAAACAAAAATCATTCAAAAATAAAATTCTATCTAGTCGTGCATTTTTGAGGCAAAATTTACTATCAGCCAAACTATTAGCAGAACGTATAGTTATTCGATATAGTAAAAATTATTTTTCCAAAAATTGCAAAAAATAGCAACAAAAAATTAATAAAACGAAATCAAAATTCCATACTTTATAAAAGACTAATAACTTGAAGACGGCCAAATACAGCGAAAACTTTAAAATATGGAATCAAAGTTATTTTTGATAATCAGTCAAGAAAAAAAAACTTTTATTTCCTTTGATATTTTCTTTAATAAACACCAATAACAAAGACTTAATTAAGTAGGGTAAGGGAGGGAAATATGGACTACGTGGGTAATATGGATCACACGGTTATTTCCCACTGCATACATAGGATTTATCGTTATTCATGTTCAAACTTAACGCTAATACCTAAAGCTTATAATAGGGCGATTTTAGCTTTCGGTGAAGTCGCATGTTTCTGTAAAGTTGATTTTTCTAAAAAAAAGATCAGTGATAATTTTTTTCTAGTGAGTATATTTCATTATTACACTTTAAAGGCGGTTTTGAATGAATGGTTGATTATATAAAGACAGTGAATACCATTCATAATTTATTAGCACAAATAAGATCATTAACCAAAAGAGTTTTTGATAATAAACCACTTATTTCACCAACACGTGCTGTGGGTAATATGAACCACCAAAGAAAAAAGCCTCAAAAACAAATATACTTATCATCTTTTTCAGATGGGGAATCTAGTTGCAGTTTTTATGACAAGTCTGATGGTTATTATATGATGATATTATTATATGTAAAAAAAAATGATAAAAAATGCATATAATGTAACACCCTTTACTCACAAGATCGACGTAGCGAATTTTGGGTTGAATGTGTAATCTGACGTTCTTGGAGTCATGAAAAATGTGCCGAATTTGGAAGTGACATTTTTATATGAAACTTCTGTACCAAATGGACTATATGGTCTACACTTTTTTTTATCTTCATTTTGAGTATTTTCAGTTTTTTAGTTTTTTTTCTTTATCCTGAAGAGATATTTATCTGAAAGTGAATCAGAATAAAGGTAAATTGTTTCCTTTACTGGATGACATAAAATTAACTGTTTTGTTTTATGTACTTTGGGTTTTATTTAAAAAAGAAAGATGGGTGGTCCATATTTCCCTCCCTTACCCTACTAATTTTTCGAAAAAGAGCATTTTCCTTAGATAATGGATCAAACTACGTATAACGTGAAGGAAGAATTTTTTGTGGACCCTATTTTTTGAGAGCAGATAAAAAATGTGGTCAAAATTTCAAAGTAAGTATGTGTAGTTTTTTTAAATGTTTTTGTTCATATTTATTTCAATAATCAGCTCAAAAATGCAGATATCATAATATATATGCGGCCACCACACAATCGTTAAGTGTGTTTCCACTCTGCTTGCACCCAAAGGATACGCAGTACATACATACCAAAATGTTTATATGCTGCAGAAAATCCATTGCATTCCATGAATTTTAAGTTGTTCGATCAACTTGTGCATCGATGAAAAATATTCTGCAAATAATTTTATTCGCCTTTAACGATATGGGTTTATTTGCTGGTTCATTGCTATTTCATATGATTGGCCATAATACAGTAATCGACATAAGATCCTGTAATATTTTTTTGTAATGCAAATATTGCAGTGCATACA
Organism: Calliopum simillimum; assembly: GCA_951812925.1. Classification (NCBI taxonomy): domain Eukaryota; kingdom Metazoa; phylum Arthropoda; class Insecta; order Diptera; family Lauxaniidae; genus Calliopum; species Calliopum simillimum. Next base: position 40,997,462 of record OX638372.1, on the reverse strand, counting down.
CTGCACTTTTTGTGGTTTAATAAATTTAATTTTAAACTGAAGTAAATATTTAAAAATAAACGAACAAAATGAGGATGATATCCTCACAAGCAACATATGAAATTTGTTTTAAAAGTTTATAACGTTCTTGTCTTATAATCTTTCAGTAAAGAAGCTAATGTGAAACGCTTAAGTAAAGTCAGAAATTATAAGAAAATTATTCTTTCAAAAGCATTCAAGTCACGTCGTTCATATAACGATGCCACGCACGCACCTTTAGTTGCATAAAATCTCATATTACTGACAACATTGAATTTTCCAACGGAGAAAGTTTACTCAAATATTATGATGTAATGCACATTATATGGTACATTACCCAGAAATGTGTGTGTGTAAGACCATATTCTTCTGTCACAAGGTAGCTTGACTTTAAGTAGGTTTATGCGAGCACCTTTTAATTTCATAATCAAGAGGTAAAAGTAAATTATTTAAAAATATTGTGCATACGTATAAAAAGAAATCCAGCGAAACCAAATTGATGGGAAAATATGAAAAGAAAAATTAAAATGGATTCTATTTCCAAAGCGAATAGGAATAATTCACCCAAAAACGAAATATGATATTTAAACTAGACCCAACCGTGAAATAAAAGCTAGCATGCTTTTAGGTTCGATCAATAGAATTTATATGGGTAAATCTAGTGATGAGCAAAATTAGTCTTGGTCTTGCGTCTTGTTCTTGTTCTTGGTCTTGCTTATTTTGCGAGACCAAGACCAAGACCAAGATGCTGATATTTTTGCAAGACCAAGACCAAGATTGCTATGGTCTTGGTCTTGGTCTTGCTCACGATATTTGTCAAGACCAAGACTGCTTTTCAGTCTTGCTAATTTATAGTTAAAAGTTGTTTCACACCTGTTTTGAAGGTAAAATCATCTCTCGATTTGAATTTTGGCATCTTAAAAACCTAACTGCTTTGGAAAAATATGGTTTTGAATACTCAATATCTCTGAAAACTTTTTCAAGACCAAGACCAAGACCGAGACCAAGACCGAGACCAAGACTTGATGAGCAAGATCAAGACCAAGACCAAGACTCAATATCAAAACCAAGACCAAAACTGCTATGGTCTTGGTCTTGGTTTGCTCATCACTAGGTAAGTCTCCGAAAAAAGTACCAAAACATGTCTTTTTTTGTCTCAACCTATTTTTTTTTTTTTTTTGTATAACTTGAAGGTATAGAATATGCTGACCTGAATCTCTGGAATATTTTTAAAAAATGAAATAAAACTTTCAGGGTTGCCATATGTTTTTTTTTTCAAGTTTTGCAAAAAAAAAAAATATGTACTTAATATATTAATATAAAATTTTAGTCTCAAAACGGTTAAATAAACTTAAGAAAAATTTTTAAGGCTGCTTTATTATAAATCTTCTTTTTTTATAATTACACACTTAACAATAATAGTTTAAATCGTTAAAAATTTATCGACGCTTAAATCGTTAGAAACTCATCGAACCGAAATTTGGTTTAAGCAAAACTAACAACAACAAAAAAAAAAAAACAGGTGGAGGGTTACTAAACAGAGAATGATAAAATGTTGCGAAAAAAGACGGAAAATTATGAAACGGAGAATGACAAAATTTTGCAAAAAAAGTAATATCACAATGAAAATAGCCATTTTTTTTTAAATGTTGAAACTGGTGGAGAGCACCTGTAAGTGTTTATTGTTTTTTCTATTTAAAGATAAAATAATAATTTTTATAATATAAAAAAAAACTTACGCGGAGAATGATTCGCAATGGCATCAAAAAATTTTTAAATTTAAAAAAAAAAAACACACACGAACACTCACTGTCGAAAAACCAAAAATGACAAAGCTGAAAATACACTAAATCCTCTCTTTTTCTTCACTTTCAGTTCTCTGTTTACTCAATATTTAAGAAATTAACAGTTAGTATAAGAAAAACTGAGCGGAGATAGTCTAAATTTAGGTACCAGCTTCTATGGTTGTAAATTCTATAAAAATAAATTTTCCGAAGAGTTAGCACAGAAAAACAGTATCTGGAATATACATAGGGGAGAGTCAACGGTTATGAGACACTTCCGAGTATGAGACAGTAGATTTGTTCTATGATGCAAAATTAATATTGCCAATCTGACTACTGGCCATGTCCTCTTGCTATGACCAAGTTTTTAAGCCAACACCGAAGTGAAAAGATCTATTGCTTATTTAAGTTGTACACCTCAGGTCGCAACTCGACTGTAAAAAGTTTTTTATGATCTGTTTCAAAGTCTTATATTTTGGATTTAATCAACTGGAAATGGGAAGTGTCATGCGTAAGCGTTTAGTGTTTTATATCTACTTTGTAATACGTTTTGGGTTTGTGCAAACATAAATGGTTAAAACATTTTTTTTTTGGTTTTTCTTAAAAGGTGTCATGTATCCGGGTATGAGACACTTTTTTTTCGAACCCAAATCGACAAATATCGACATTTATGTAATGGTTCCTGTGTTTACGTACAGTTTTGGTGTTTTTGTTTCGCATTTTCTAATTTAAATTGCATTTTTAAAGGTGTCTCATACCCGGATACAAAATTTGTAACGATATGGAAATTTTTTCTTTCGAACCAAAATCTAGTGCAACTATCAAATATCAATATTAATGGAACGAAAAATTAATAAAAATTTGTGCTAACACACAGTCATGGAGTTGTTATTTCATATTTTCTATTTTTCATTGCATTTTTCTAGGTGTCTCATACACGGATACAAATTTTAAATTGCTAAAAACAAAGAAAACTGGCCATAACTTTTGAATGTGATGAAATAACTTACTACGTCTTTCAGAAGAAAGTTGCATTTCTTACATTTTGAACAATATATAAAACACCTGAAACGGTTTCACCAATAAAAAGTTATGGCTCAAAAACAAAACCCGTCTCATACCCGTAAACATTCCCTTATGTATATACAAACAATGTCATATTAGTTTTTTTTTAGAAAATAACGTTTTATGCGAAATGGGTAAAAACATCATCCAGAAAACTTTTCGTGATAACAGAGCCCAATTCATATTAAGGCATTACTTTTGGCCATTTATGGACTTACTCCAATAACTCCGTTGGTTTTGTGAATTTTGAAGAATGGGACTAAGCTAAAATGTCCAGAATAGTTCCAGAAATCCTACGTTTTCCGGTTTTCTAACGATTCCCGCTCACAGCACCTTCTGAGTCGGTGAAGCCATGGAATTTGAAAGACTGCCTCCGTTGTCAAAGCTACATCTTGGGATTGAAAATGAGCACAATTCTACCGTCCATAAAAAAAAATAAAATTGCAAAACGTACAAAAAGGCGTGGCAACTCATATGCATGCAATATCTTGAAAATGTTGCTGTGTAGGCCCTACACTGTAGGGTATTAAACTGTCGCCCAGGCCAACGGTAACACCCTTACCAATTTTTATTGTTGTTACTTATTTCTTTTTACTTTCCACAATATCATACGAAATTGTCGCCTTTTGAGTACTGAGGGGCCATAAAGTGTACATAAAACTACAATTGGCTTTGAAACTCCATCACATACAACGCTATCCTGATGGGTATGAACCTTGCATTGCTAGAAGGAGAGTGACACAATTGTCACATTTATGAGCTTTATGTTATTGATGAAATTTATTAGATGCCTATGAACGTAACAATTGAGAAATTGGAAACACGTACTCATATAACGTTAAAGTTCTTAAACGGTTTAATATTTAACAATAAGTTTTCACAGACCACATAAATATTATTATTAACTTGTTATGTTTGACATGTGTTCAAGGACAATTCAAGGACAAATGACACCAACTCTATGAATGACATGAAATAAATTATTGAGGGGCTTCAGAGATGAGATTGAGATGAAAAAGGCAGAGAATGAGTTAATGAAAGAGTTATGCAATATATTTGATCACATTGTTTTCAGACTAGAGTAGCCTATTTCCCTTAAGGCGTTGTTTTGAGAATAAAAATATGATGGTTTAAAGTTTTATGTAAGAAAACTAAGCGATTTGCTAGACACAACTGTTATTTGTATTCTCAAACTTAAATTTAAAGTAGCGTTGTGAAGGCAGATCCTATTACGCTTCTAGGAATATGATGCCCTTTTAATTATTTCAAGGATCTCTTACAACTTAATAAACTTTTGATTAGAAAAAAGTAAAGCAGCAAAAATTACACGAAACACGCTCCACTTTTTATATAAATGTGTTATTTTCAAATTCAACATAATTTTGCCTCTGAACGGTCTACGTCAATTTATTTGTATCTTATTAATAGATATCTGCTGTTATAAATTTCGTTCATACTTATACCTTTATAATTTGCAGTCACTGGATTATTTTAATCCAGCTTGATTTGGTTTCTAGGAAATGGTTCAAGCCAAATAAACAAAGTTTCCAAAAACAATATAAATATTCATATTGCACAGAGTAATTTTAAAGTCCTTCGCAGGATTATGATTTAACTCAAGGATTTCATAATAACAAGGAAAAAATAAGCCAATGTTGTTTTTGTTGACTTAAGAACACTTCATCGAGTCAATTTACTGTCAATGATAATGTTTGTGGGGACAATAAAAATTATTTAACATAAAAAAGAACTGATAAAAAATAAACTTGTATTTACAATTCCAAGTATTCTATTCTAATGGTTCTTTTTTTATTTGTTGCTTAGCAGCACAAAGGATGCCAAATTTTGCAAATATTATTGTTATCGTTCTTGTTGATTATCCTTTAAATCGATGATGTCTGCAAAAGAGGAGAACACAACATCGTAGTCTATGATCTGGGTTAACTGTTGTTTTCTTTTCAGAAAGTGGTTCTTTGTGTCTAACCATTTTTCTCAGATCAACAACTTCGCGTAATATAAGTTTCTACTTTATTTTACACTAATGATTTGATAAATAGATATTTTTAATAAAAAAAGTGTAAATACGTTGCCAATATTGAGTCTTTTCTCCTTCATAACACCTTGCCATTTCCAATTTATATTCGTATGCGTTTGCTTCAAACTCTGGATATTTTAACTTGTGATAACATTGAAAGTTGTGTAAATTAGTGACGAAGCATCTTCAGAATATTCATTCGTACCTACCCAAGGGGAAAAGTAGTGCTTCAAAAACCCTTCTGAAGTGCATCCTTTTCACCAATAAGCGCTTCCGCTCCGTAAGAACAATACTTTCTTTTTAACATTGCATGTCATAGGATGTAAGCGAGCAAAAGCTTACCGCAGCCTTACCAAAAAAGAGTTTTTAAAGCGCTTATTTGTAATGCTGCGGTAAGCGTTTTTTCAATAAAATTAAAAAAAAGAAAAAAAAAAAAAAAACTGGCCGCGCCAGGATTTGAATCCACGACCCTCCGCGTGCTAGATATTTTTTTCTTACATTTACCAACCATTTAGACCGCTCCACCAACGCCCGATGATATGAAAAGGTATTAAATTTGTATATTAAGCAAATGCTGTCCTGCAGCATTACATAGAATCATTGTGCAATCAGTTTCAATTCAAGTAAGCAAAAGTAAATAAAAATGAGAAATTAAAATAGAAAAGTGAAATAAAAAAGGTTGAATAAAAAATATTTTAATAAAAAAAAAAAATAAAGCAAAAACAAATAAAAAAACGGAAAAAAAAAATCACCCGGGCTGGGTTCGAACTCACGTTGTTCTTACTGCAACCTTATAAAAAATCATTGTGTAATCACTTTCAATTCGGTTTAACAAAAGTAAATTAATAAGAGAAAGGAAAATAGAAAAGTGAAATAAAAGATGTTGAATAAAAAATATTTAATTAAAAAAAAAAAATAAAGCAAAAAAAGTAAAAAAAAAAATCTCCCGGGCTGGGTTCGAACACACGTTGTTCTTACTGCAACCTTATAAAAAATCATTGTGATAGTGCTTCTAAATTTCTATGGGGACAAGCACTTTTGAAGTGCTTGGATCAGAAGCGCTAGAAATTTTTCCTCTTGGGTATGTATATATAAGTATCCTTGAGAGTATTTGGCGCTTCGTTAACTTAGTTGGCTGACCTTGTTATGAAGGCGAAAGCATGTAAGTAGATGAATACTTTCGCTACTGTTGCTTACTTCATCATGAAATTATTACAATACGTGGAGCGATTTTAAAACAGTTTTTTTTTTTTTTTTTTTTTTTGATGCCTAAGAGGGTTGTTTTTTATGAAAAAACAAAAAATTATTTGGTCAAACAGAGTTTTGGAGAAGAGAGATATTAATAATAATAATAATATATAATAATAATAAAAAAGAAAAAAATTTACTTCAATTCTTCTTAATAACTCACAATCTTACTAGTTTCACAACTAACAAATTTTCATATAATGGACAGACGATTTTTCAATGTTGATGTCTTACGAATCATCAATTGTCTCCCTCTGAATTACCATTTTGCTAGTCGAGAGACAATTGTCTCCCTTTTCTTTACCTCTTCACCAGTCGAGAGACAGTTGAAAATTTTGAGAGCTTCGAGACTCGATTTTGAATATCTAAACATTGTGCGAACGAGCATCTTAAAATTGAGAGATGTAATTAGAAGAAGAATGAGCGAACAATGACGGATAAGGTAATACGTAATTGAAATGGCGAATGAAAAATATACAATTTTTTCAAATAATCAATAATGAACACAATTTCAGATAATCCAATATGTGTAGATGTGAAACAGTGCGTCGGTTCTGATGTTAAAATAATTCTTTTACTTTAAAGTAGCGTATTTGCTCGTAAATTTATTAAAAAAACGGAACACCAAAAAACGTGACTGTTCGTACATATTAATCTCTCACTACATTTTCTCAATCAGTGGGTCTTCTCAGTTAATAAGAGAGCAAATAAAGAAAAAGACAAACGTGAAAACTTTGTATTTTTTCTGTCAACTGACGATATGTGCACTACATGGGAACTAGAACAACAATAGTACCTTTTTGAACAGTTGCCGAACTAGTCACTCTTTGGGACTATATACAAATTTAACTGCATCGGTATATATGCGACCTACACACACAGTGCTTTCAAACAGTCGATAGGTTTGATGAAAATGTGGAGAAAATCTGTGAATGAGGTTTCATTTGTACTAGTTTAGTGGTCTGAAAAATGTAAACCCCGAAATCGTAGCTGATCATCTCCGCGAAATGTCGCAAAAATACATATCCCATATAAAATAAAAAAATGAAGAAAAAAAAAATAGAACAAACAAATATTAAAATAGTTTCATTTAATGTGTTTTGCAATGCTAAATCTGGATCTGGCCTTAGAATTGCTGTATCTCATAAGAGTTTTGAGATATCTTAGCCTAAACAAGGAAAAATACCGTTTTTGCTATATAACTAGAATATAAAACTTTCATGTATTAAACGTTTTTGATAAAGGGATCCCTAAGATATCCCATTCTTTAGCTTACTCCCTTATGCAACAAATTTTTCTTATTGATTTCGTCTTAATATTCTTGAAATAGCATTATAATTTTCTGTTACATTGCAATAATAGTGCAATCGTTTTTCTTAAATAAATTGAAAATATTTTATTTGGTCAGTTGGTCGGATGTTTACCCACTTGGACATTCGTTATTGTTGCCTCAAGTTGCAAGACGGATATCACTTTTCTGCTGACCTTATAATGCCACAATAACGATTTCATACCAGAAAAGAAATAGAACAAGAAATGGAAACGAGAAACCGAAGAGAAGATAAATAGCACATACTTTTGTTTGTACAATGATTTTTTGCTCAGGGCTTTAAATTGTCCCATTTACATTTTTTGTGTTCTTTTCTATTACTTGCAGTCCCTCTACGACAATCGGTCTGGAAGTCTTTGCATCATTAAAATCGAATCAATGTCAAACTGCTTGAAAATTGCACAGAGGACGGGCTAAATCTGGCTATATGAAAGTAGTTTTATTTTAATTGTTTCTTCTTTTATTTAAATCAAATCATTTTTTTTATGCGCTTTCAAAGGATTTTCATTTTAAATTCATAATTTTAAAAATGCGGAAAAAGTTTCAAAATAAAAAACTATTGAAACTTAAATATTTGTTTCACTTTCAAGAAAATAATATTTTTCTAGAGAATGTGTCCTTAAAGTTGGTTACATCTTTAGTAATTGCAAGCCAAGTACATGAATTCTTATTCAACTTAAACTTAAAATCAACTTCAACTTCTTTTAAAAGCAGCAACAAAGCTGATATTGGCTTAGATACTTCAGCTCCTTTAGTCAAATTGCCCTAGACAGTTCGTTTAACAAAACTGAAAACCGAAAAACCAAAATATGGTTTGCGGCTTTTGCAGATTTAAAATTATAGATTTATACCGCCTGTCCTGTACTGTATCCTTTTGACTGCATACAAACAAACTGGTTGGATGTACGAAAACAATCCTAATGCTAAGCCAACAAGCATCACAACCGCATGAGTACAACTAAGACAACATCACACAGAACATGAAACACAACATTTTAGTTCAGTAGATGTGCATGGTGGCGTAATAACGAAATATGGCACAATCGATTGTTCCTTTGACGACGATATTGACAAGTTTCAAGGATTAAGAACAAGGATAACGTTGTAGCTCCAAAACAAGAGAAATATTTGTTCGCTTGCTAATAGTTGATATGGTCAATGATGGTGTTGTTTAAAAATGTTTACGCAGCCATAAATTTCTAATTCCTTTTACTCTACTTATATCGAAACTGTTATCATACTTGTATTTTTCCTAAAAAACATTAATTTTGTTAAAGCATTTTATATAGCGTAAATTTGTCAAAAATAATTGGTTAAAGAATTTGACTCTAATGAATCATTATTGCGTTTTGTATACTAAGTATAATTACACTAAAGTAAAGGGTGTTTTTTTTAGAGGTTTGTTTTTCGATTAGAGATAAAACTGGCATTTTGTGGTGAAATCTGGCAACTCTAATGTCATTTATGTTCAGTTTGGTTTGCCATTTCATCATGAACAGGTTGACAAAAGAACAACGCTTGCAAATCGTGCAAATTTATTTCGAAAATAATGGTTCAGTTCGCGAAGTTTACCGCAAGCTCCGTCCATTTTATGGTTGACATAATCGTCCATCGGAGCAATTAATTCGGTTAACCATGGGTCGTTTTCGCACTACGTTTACTCTATGTGATAATACGCATCCGCAGAGACGTCGAACAGTGCGCACCGAAGAAACAATTGCCGCTGTAGAGCAAAATGTTGAAGAGGACCCGAATGAATCGATTCGCCACCGTGCACAGCAATTGGAGCTTTGTCCATTAACTTTATGGAAGATTTTGCGCAAAGATCTTGGCTGGCGACCTTACAAGATCCAGCTTGTGCAAGAATTAAAGCCGCGAGACCATGCAATGCGTCGTGATTTTGGTGTATGGGCCGAAAATGAGATTGATCTCGATGCTGATTTTCATCGCAAAATTTTGTTCAGTGATGAGGCTCATTTTTGGTTGAATGGCTACGTCAACAAGCAAAATTGCCGCATTTCGAGTGAAGAGAATTCACATGAGACCCTTGAGACGCCATTACATCCACAAAAACTGACTGTTTGGTGTGCTCTATGGGCTGGTGGAGTCATTGGGCCATACTTCGTCCGAAATAATGCTGGAGAGTCAGTTACCGTTAATGGAGACCGGTAAAGAGCCATGATAACCGACTATTTTGTTCCCGAATTGGATGGCATGAATGTGGATGAGTTGTGGTTCCAACAAGACGGCGCTACATGCCACACAGCGCACGTTACAATCGATTTATTGAAGGAAATATTCGATGAGCGCATAATTTCGCGAAATGGACCTGTCAATTGGCCACCAAGATCGTGTGATTTGACACCATTGGATTATTTTCTTTGGGGATATGTGAAGTCGCTCGTCTACGCCAACAAACCAGAAACGTTAGGGGACTTGGAAGCCAACATTCGAGGCGTTATTGCCGACATACGGCCCCATATGCTCGAAAAAGTGGTTGAAAATTGGACCTGTAGAATTGGCTTTATTCGAGCCAGCCGCGGCGGCCACATGCCCGAAATCATATTTAAACATTAATGGTATAAAATTATCCTTCCAATAAAGCCAAATTGATGGACATTAAAACGATTTTCTTGTGTTTTATTTCAATTTGAAGTTCTATACCTCTAAAAAAAACACCCTTTACAATTTCGAAACTAAGGAACTACTTATATCATTAATTGCATTTTTTCCTACGTATTAATGGTTTGTTGCAGCAAGTGTGAAATTTCACATTTTTGCAAAAAATATTAAAGGATGCAGAACGAAGTTTGCAAACGATGCATTAAAGTCATTTTTTTGTTATACCATGAGAGTCATGCTCTTAGAAAAAGTTTTGCAGTTGACTAAAATTGTGCAGGATTAGAAACAAAAATAATTTCAAAAGCGCTACTCTCGATTCAAGAAGGAGTTGGTTCTTCACAGGATTTTTCATCATATATATTTTGGATTGCGGAAACTAAAAATGGCAACAAAAAAAATTTTTTTTTTTTTTCTCTAAATTCGTCATAAAAAACTTTTCAGACTTTTCGTAGTATCTGTATCAATTTTTATCCAACCTGCATAAAATTTAGATCGTAGTTAATATGTATGTAATTTTGGCCTTTTTCCAATGATATTCTCTTTTTGCGTATCGGATAAGAGTTAGTGATATTCAATTTAAAAAAACTGTGAATTTTTTCCCAATTTTTAAAGTCACTAAGAATGTTTCACATGTTCTATTTAATTCCAAGAAACTGGTTTTGAGGGTAAGCCGAATACATCACTTATCCTCTTGAGACCAAAGCCAAGACCGTTGTAGACATTGAAATATTGACTTCGGATTCAGTTTTTTCATGTCAAATTTAAGAAAAAAAACTAGGTCATATTTCGCCCCAACCTTTCACGAGTTTTTCCAGGTATAGTTATAGCCCAGGAAAATAAGACGAAACTAGTAAGGGTGTAAATTTTGGCCTGGCCAAAAAATAAATACCCTACACTGCAGTATTTTGAAAATTTTGCTTATATGGGAGGTGCCACTCCCTCTTGTCCGAGTACACCCAGTTTTTGTTCAGAGCTTGCATTTATAGTTTTTAGTGTCAGAGTGAAATTTTGTTGGATTATCTCAAAAAACTCTTTCAGTATAGCATTTTGAATCTTTTGCTTATATGGGAGGTGCCACGCCCCCTTGTCTGATTTCACCCAATTTTTGCTGAGAGCTTTCATTTATAATTTTTAGTGTCTGAATCAAATTTGGTTCGAATATCTCAAAAAACGCTTTCAGTAAAGCGTTTTGAAGCTTTTGCTTATATGGGAGGTGCCACGCCCTCTTGTGCGAGTACACCCAGTTTTTTTTCAGAGCTTGCATTCATAGTTTTTAGTGTCAGAGTGAAATTTAGCTGGATTTTCTCAAAAAACTTTTTCAGTATATCATTTTGAAATTTTTGCTTATATGGGAGGTGCCACGCCCCCTTGTACGATTTCAACCAATTTTTGCTGAGAGCTTTCATTTATGACTCTTAGTGTCTGAGTCAAAGTTGGTTCGAATATCTCAAAAAACGCTTTCAGTATATCGTTTTGAAGCTTTTGCTTATATGGGAGGTGCCACGCCCTCTTGTCCGAATTCGCTCAGTTTTTTATCAGAGCTTGCGCTTACAATTCGTAGTACTTATATGTATTGTGGTTGCATTTTCGTGAAAAATACTTCTAAAATTGCATTTTAAATATATAATTTTTGTATGGGCGGTAGGCGTGTCCGTTGACCGATTTTGCTCATTTTCAATCCCCCGAGCTAACTTTGACGACGGAGGCAGTGTACCAAATTTCATTGAATTATCTTGCTCAGTTTTCCCAAAAAGTGTATTTCAACACACAGCCAGCCAGCCAGCCACCCAGCCAGCCAGCCAGCCAGCCAGCCAGACAGACGGACATGGCTATATCGACTCAGGAGGTGACGCTGATCAAGAATATATATACTTTTCTATACCTGCCACGCCTCCTTCTCTGCGTTACAAACGGAAGGACAAAGTGAATATACCCTGGGTGTAGGGTATAAAAAGAGCTGCTGTGTGAAATAATTCCAAGTGAATTTTTTTCACCGGAATTATCTTTATTTATGCATGATAAATAAAGTGTAAAAAGTCCATTGCAAAGTCTCGTGCACATAAAAATTTATTAAGGATCAAAGGTCGCTAAAATCAGTTTTTTGCAAATATCTCGCTAATGCTAACTTTTACAGAAAAATGTTCGGCTTCAATTTTGTTGCACAGGAAATTTCCTACAAAAGTACGTTAAAAGTATTTGCGTACGACTTCTAGTTTAGAAGATCACCCAATTTAAAAAGTTGTTAACAGTTATGATACAAAATGCTACCCATGAGTTCATATTAAAATATCTTACTTTTTAAATTGCAATAACTCTTCAATGAACAAACAAACAAAATTAAAATGCCGTTTGAAAGATAATTTAATTTTCTATATACCGACAAAATTTTTTTTCGAACGGCTCATAACCTTAAAAATATTCTTGAATAACCGTTAAGGCTTCGAAATTACTGGTTTTTTAAGGATATCTCTGAATTGGTAAGTACAACGATAAAAAGTAAGGTGACCAATTTTGTAGAGAATTACAAGATCTACAAAAAATAAGTGATTTGTGTACACATGGAAGTAACCGTATAGAAGATATTCAAAAGAAACCGGTTTTTGGCATTTTAAGAGTTTTTTTGGAATATCTTCTAAACGGTTACTTCTATGTGTACACATATCGCTTACTTTTTGTAGATCTTGGAATTTTTTACAAAATTGGCGCTCAATCTTTTATCGTATGACCCTTCGTTTTGGAAATATCCTTCAAAAACCAGTATTTTTGAAGCTTTAACGGTTTTTCACGAATATCTTTAAGGCCATGGGTTGTTCGAAAAAAATAAACTATGAATTATGCAGAAATCGTTCTGAAAAATCCTTTGAGTTGGTTTCGGGATGAATTTCGACCCAATCTATAACTCAATTTATATTTTTCTTGCTTCTAATGTTTTGGCCCTTCCTGATTCCGTGCATGGGTTATCAAAGACTGTCTCCAAAACTTGAATGTAACCCAATATTATCTTTTATATTTCTTAACGAACCTCATACTTTTAAGAATTAATATTCGGCACTTTTTCTCAGTGGTTGCAATAAATTTTTAAAATTTTTAGAATCTACGTTGATGACACAAGCTATTTCTTTTATTCATAACACCCTCAACTATATTCACATAAAATGCATAGTTTTTTGTTGTTTATCCTTGCTAACAAACACTTTATGCGCGTTGAATACAAATTAAATGCATTTTCTTTATTCGTGAAGTTGAATTAAAAAACAAAGGATTTGCACAAATGTAATTCATTGTGTTAATTTTATGTGAAAAAAAGAAATAAAACGCCAACAAATTGAATTATTTTTCTCGCTTGTGTTCTCAATGTCTACATAAAAAACGAAGGGCTATGAATTTCAAACTTTTAATTAAAAAACTTGAATGAAACGCTGAAATGTGTACAAATACATAAAACAAAATAAAGTTATTGAGAATCTGAAATATACTGAACATTGGCAGCACAAAAAAAAAGTTTTTGATTTTTTAGTAATAAAATTCTCCAAACTGTGTGTATTCATTGAACACAATGTAGTAGAAACTACAGGACTAGAGGGTGTCGCAAAATTAAGTTTGATAGTCAGCTATCAATCGAAAATGGGTGTATTTTTATTAAAAAACATAATTTTGGAATTTATTTCTTAAAAATAATATCGTCTAAATCGGCATTCATTTATTCGAACAATGAAATTTCTTATGATGGCTCGGCAAGTAGACTCTGTGATGGCTGTCATTTCGTGATGGACATTTTCTTTCAAATGCGCCAGAGAGTTGATTTTTTGGCGTAAACTAAAGATTTCAGATAGTTCCACAAGAAAATGTCCATAGGCGTTTAATCAGCTAGGAAGCAAGTTTATTTTAAAGAGCGCTCAACTGCATGTCTTGCAAAGTCAACCCAAGTGTGCCAAACGGTTCATATCTCCGCTTTGTAATCCGTTACGGATCCGTTACTGATATGAACCGTTTGGCACACTGGGAAGCTTTTACTGGCATCCTGAAGCTCTAATTCTTGTACCAATTTTTAGAGGGGTGCAGCTTTGGGTCTTTGTTCATATTAAGTACGATGTAATGAAAATCTGGGCACATTTTAAGCACTTGCGCCTTTCCGAATTGAAAGGTTCAAATCGTCACGAACAGACTGGTTAACACTCTTTACGTTTTCTCCCGTTCTTAATGATCTTCGTCGCCCCTTTGTTGGTTTTTCTAATGCTGTACCGATCTCCTAAAGCTTATTTATCAATTTCCGAATGAGAGGTAGGAGAGTGATGCTTTTGTGGTATAATTTTTCAATTTGGTATAATTGCATATCTCCGATTTGGATAAGACCCTTCAGATATCAAATGTTTTATCCGGTCAGAAAACATGAAAAACCAGGTATGTGCTGCTGTCATGCACCAAACATAATTTTTCTGCTGTCAGTTGAACGAAACATATACAGGCATGTTCTGAAATCCGATGCACTTCGGAATTCTTTTATTACAATTGTATACATTTTATGAAGAAACATTCTGTAGCCAATACTTCACAGATCGGCATAAAAAAATTTGGCTGAAATTGATCTAACGGTTCGCCTGCAAATTCCAAAAAAAAAAAGATTATATATACCATCACTTCCCCTATGCTTGGCGCCTAATTTAAGCGGCAAAAGCCTCGAATAGTGGAGAATCTTCTATTTGATGCAGTCGCCGAAACACCGTTTTGTAAAACTCTCGCAGGCATAACGCACAGTCTGCACGGCTACCGATTGACCTACCCCCACGTCCCTCGAATTCATTGCGTTTACGCAGGTAGCTAAACAAATATAAACTTTCTTTTGGGACACCCTAAGTTTACAAAAGAAGAATTCGTAGTACCTATATTTACCTAAAATTGGACAACTATTTTTCATATTAATCTTATCATTACTATTTGAGTTGCTCAGAAGCCAATGAGTTTAAGTCCAAAAAATATAAGACTGATTCCATTTCAATTCATCCGGTGAGTGTGCACTTAGGTTTGCAAATCAACTTCAAACTAGCAAAATATTTTTCTACAATCAAAATAAGGGAACACGTATTTTTTTTTTTTTTGGTTTGGACCAAAATTGGGGATTTTATGGCGTTTTGTAGGAATTTTGCCGAAAATTTAATTTTGAAAAATTCATGGAGTTTAATCGGTTTTTTCAACCGCATTTCTTTATTTATCAACTGATTTACATGAATCAAAATTTATTAGGTGCACAATGAAATTCTTTTAAGTAATAATTAAAAAAACTCACAAGCAGTCTGGATAGCAGCCGTGTGGTCATTTCACAGACTATGATGTGTCGCGAAATTACATGAAGCAATCGAAAAAAAAACTAATAAAAATTCCGAGAACTTTCGAAGAAAAACAAAAGCCAAGGTACGGTCAAATCGCAAAAAACAAAACAATGCTTGGTTTTCTATACCGTGAGTATATTTAAGTTCCATCTAACTTACTATAAATGAATTTTGTGTCTCAAAAATAAAGAATTCGGTTTTTTTCAAATTTATGGGTTTTATTCAAGTTTTTCAAGATATCTTGAAAACCAAAAATGGTAGAAGAATGTAAGTGCCATTTTCGGAATCAGGGGGTCGATTCTGGTTCAGTGAAAAGTCGAAGTGAAAAGATTTTTTATCACTTCACCGTAAAAGCGATTCTTGTTGTTTAATATTTTAAAAAATGTGAAAAGTTTTTTTACACCTCAAGCAAAAGTTTTCACTGACAAATTCGACAGTGATAAAAATTTAATTTAATGAAAAACAAACATAAACAAATCAAAAAAAATATTTCAAATGCGGTTTCCTATAAAACATCAACAATAAGTTGATGTAAATGGCCGGAAATTGAAGGAGCTCAATCAGATGGATAAATTTAAAATTGAAAAATATAAGGAATTTTCACCCCACTACCCCGATTGATTCTATATTCGTTTCGTTTCAATTTAACGCCGCTTATTCCATCGCAGTCCAGTTTTAGTTGGTTCAATTAAAAAACTAGAGTTCGTTTTGACAACCTAAAGCAAGTGGACAGCGTGATTTAGATCGGATCACAAATCAGACAGTCTGTCCTTTGTAGACTCTGAAACTATCAGCCTGAATTTGAATCTCAATCACACTTCGACCCCAAGTATTATCCGTACCAAGTTTCATTCTCTTAGCTAGAGCCGTGTGGCCGTAATCGTGGTTTATTTGTATTCTAAAAATCAATTTCAACCAAGGGGAAAAGAGTAATTTAAAAGATTTTCATTAGCATTTATGTATTCGTCAGCACCAAGCACTTCCGTTCCATAAGAAGCATCGTTTCATTGTATGCCCTAGGGAGTAAGCGCTTACCTCTGCTTAACTAAAAAGAGGTAAGCGTTAATTATTAAAAAAAAATAAAAATAAAAAAAAAATAACTGTCCCCCATTGGGATTGAACTCCTAACAAAATGCTCCGAAATATTAAAATAGCAAACCCTCTATCACATCAGCTACAGAATCTCATTACGTATGACTATAAAATTTGTATCTTAAATCAAACTATTTGTCAGCTAGAGAATGTCAGTTAATTTTCACACACCACATTGAAAATTTTATTCAACTCGCTTTTTTCACTTTGTAAACCAGAATCGCTTCAATCGATGAAGTGAAGTGAAAAGATTCGGTGAAAATGAAAGTGATAAATTTTTTTACACTTCACAGTTTCACTGAACCAGAATCGACCCCCAGTATCGCAAAACCGTCTAGGAAAGTGAAAATTGAACTGTGTAATTTTTTTTATTCATTTTGTATAGAAGAACTCAATATTAACGTTAAAAATTGCAAATTTTACACTTATAACAAAAAAAGCAAGAAAACCGCCATTACTGGAATAAAGAGGACGTGCTTTACTATCACTGTGCAAATTTTCGAGAAAAAAAAAGATGGTGTTTTTGAGAAAATTAGCCTTTTTATTTAAAATATAAACATCAATTTTAAGGAAAGTAAGGGTTAAAGAAATTTTTGTTTTAATTCTTACTTAAAAGAATTTCATTGTGCACCAAATAAATTTTGATTCATGTAAATCAGTTGATAAATAAAGAAATGCGGTTGAAAAAACCGATTAAACTCCATGAATTTTTCAAAATTAAATTTTCGGCAAAATTCCTACAAAACGCCATAAAATCCCCAATTTTGGTCCAAACCAAAAAAAAAAAAAATACGTGTTCCCTTATTTTGATTGTAGAAAAATATTTTGCTAGTTTGAAGTTGATTTGCAAACCTAAGTGCACACTCACCGGATGAATTGAAATGGAATCAGTCATAAATTGAGAAAATTTGTGTTTTTAATTATACTTATTTTAAAAATTCTTCTGATATTACATTAAAAATTATTCAGAAGCTTTCAGGAATAGGCCTTTTTGACCTCGAAAAAATCAAGAAACGAGTAAGTCCTTTGATAACCAAGAGAATATAATTTATCCTATTAAAATTAGCAAAAAACAGAAAATATCAAAAAGTGGACTTAGCCACATTGACTTCGGGGCAACTCATTTTTTAAACAGAGTGCATACAGATCCGTGAAGTCATGTGATCTTTTTCAGCTTGTTATACTAACTTGATCTGTCGATTCAGCCCTTAAAAAAACATTACGAGCTTAAAGCTAAAACTTAGAAAAATAAATTAAGTTTTAGACGGAAAGGCATCGGCAAACTGATCTACTACAGCATAGCATAAAGTCCGAATTTCTTTGAAGTTCATCTCTTAAAAGTAGGTATGAACTTTTGTGAGAAATCGGGTAGTTATTGTACAAAATTTATAAAGAAACAAATTTTAATATGCACTTAACATATTCGTTCATAGAAAATGTTCTGCAAAAAACGAGTTTTCGTGACTTTAAACCCTGAATAAGTTTTAATCACTCACGATTTTGCAAGGGAACTTACATACTTTATTTTAAATAAAGATTATTCTGGTAAAGAAAATTAATTTGAAATTATTTCTTACAATAGTTAGTCTGGCATCTTAATTTCCTGAGCGACTTATACTGCATATTCGACTTTTGGACTCGCACTGGTTTTTTATTTTTTTTCCAATCTATTATAAAATATTTTAAATATAAATATGAATTTAATATTGTATTTTTTAAGCTTCACTCTAGGGAAGAACACTTTTTCTCCTCGAATTCGACCTTTTGCTGCCAATTTCACGATGTTCAGTTTAAGCTTAACTGGAACTTTAACTGGCACTTTGACATAAAATTGCATAAAAAATTTTTATTTATCTGAGAGCAGAATTTTAACTGAATACTGTGAAAACGGCATTTAAATGGATAAATTAAGCAAAATTTCTGTCGCATGTTTTTCTAACGACAACATATTTAAATAACATACTTATTCATTTGATCTGTCATTCCGCGAAGAAAATTCACTAACGATGGAATAATTTACTCATAATTTGCGTAGGCAGAGTCTCATTATGAGAAATACAAAGGTTTGCGAAAACTAAATGGAATGGCGTGGCGTGACAAAAATTTCCATTTTATGTTTAAGTTCTCTGATTTACATAATTGTCATAAAAATGTCAGCCTAAATATGTACTAACGCTAGTTTTGTAGTTTATCTAAATTTTAGTTTGACATTTTTTTATGCAATTCTTGTTCTTTATTTATTTTTCTTCAGTGTATTGAGGTGGCTTTTACAAAAGTTAAATTTGTTTTATACGTGAGGCTTCATATTTGATGATTAGTAATGGTTCTAAGGATTTTGAACTGAGCCCTATGTATAATTCAATATTTTTTTTACTTGCATTACACCTTAGTATTGGTCTCAAAACGCTTTTATGGAAGTTTATTTTGCATTCTAAGCTCAGTCGGAATCCATGACAGGAGGACTGCATGCTTTAAGCTTAAGATGTGTCCTCTTAGTCTCAATCGAAATCGACAGCGAATGTTGACGTCATCAGACTAGCGGTCGTTGGAATGTAAGAAGTATATTTCACATACAAGGTAGAGCCCTTGACACTTTCTTGGTTATCTCCCCTTTCGGTTGCGTAGTCCTTTGTAGTAAACTCTTTATATCTCACTTGAAATAATCAAATTTGGAGATAAGATTCCAATATCTTATCAAAACTAAGACAAAGTAAGAACTTTAACTTGAACAGAAGACCTTCGTCCCACACTTTGTCATATGCCTGGGCAAAGATGGCAGAGCTGTAGCATTTGAGCTCAAAAGCCTTCCTTATACTTATCATTAGTTAAATAACACAGGTATACAAAATAAAAAAATGTCATAGCGTTTTGACCAGACTATGTGTTTCCTAGGGACTTTGACTTCCTGAATCCAAATCCGGGGTCCATTTTTTTCCAGAACGTCTGAGAAAAAAGATTTCAAGGTCATATGGAGGTCAAAATGGTTATGTGTCGTTTAGTGATAAATTCGCTACAATTCTGAAACTAATTTTATATCATTGAATTCTTAGTTCTAAAAAAGAATATGTGATCAAAAAGGGTCTCTCGGGCCTAGTTTCGGAGATATAGCCATCGGAAAAAACCGCTATAAGTTGGGAACCACTGGATGGATTTGGAAAATATTGGTGTCATATGAAAGGTATTTTGTTGTTGGTTTTGTTGATGTATTTGTTGTTGTAATTGAAAAATTTCTCAAAATTTCAAAAAGGTCATATCTCCAAAACTATGAATCCAATCGAAAATATTTTTAGAGGTTGTCAAATTACCTTTCATATGACTTAAATTTTTTTCAAATCCATCCAGGGGTTCCCAAATTATAGCGATTTTCATAGAAAATATATCCGGATCTTCCGATGGCCACATCTCCGAAACTAGGCCCGAGATACCCTTTTTGATCACATATTCTTTTTAAGGACAAAGAACTCAATGATAAAAAATAAGTTTCAGAGTTTTAGCGAATTTATCACTAAACGACGCATGAACCCCATTTTGACCTCCATATGACCTTGAAATCTTTTTTCTCAGACGTTCTGGAAAAAAACTAACCCCAGATTCGGATTCAGGACGTCAAAGTCCCTAGGAAACACATAGTCTGGTCAAAACGCCATGACAATTTTTTTTTTTTTGTAAACCTGTGTAATTCACCTCTTCTATCCATGGTTCCATAACTTTTGCGAAAGCCGAAACGTTGTCATGGTAATTAAAGTTTCGATTGTTTTAATTTTCAATACATCAAGATCATTATTATCTTCTCAGATGCTTTTCTTTCATTCCAATGTTTTTTAAAAAATATTAAAATTTCTATAAAATATCTTAGAATAAGCTATTATTATTTTCAGTGAAAACATTCCAGGAATTATTGTGATGTTAAGTATTCATTTAATTGCATTAAAAATTGCAAACTTTCAATATGTAATGGACTGTAATTAAAAATTCCTCATAAGGATATGAGCTTGCTTCAGAGCTGCAAGATATCACACAATAATGTTGCTTTATAGTCACAATATTATAACTTCAAAGTAATATTGAAGTTATAATATTCTATACTGTACTGCT
Source organism: Calliopum simillimum (assembly GCA_951812925.1). NCBI lineage: Eukaryota > Metazoa > Arthropoda > Insecta > Diptera > Lauxaniidae > Calliopum > Calliopum simillimum. The sequence continues at coordinate 40,976,846 of OX638372.1, read as the reverse complement.
ATGTAACCTATGGTTCAGCATATAACTAAAATCTCAATAACTACTATTTTCATTACTAATATATAGCTTATTGATGCTGTTGCAATTCTGGTTCACTGACAGTCTGACAGTAAAAATTCCTTCTAGTAAATATTTCCATCACATTAGCAAATAAATTCTACTACGAAATGCTGCACGTCAAATACTTAGCTTGCACGTTGAGAGAAGGTGCAAAAAATGCATTACACACCTGTCGACACGACTGGCAGTAAAAGATAAAAATACCATTCGAATCGATATGATTTTAAAAGAAAATCCTTAACACACAAAATGCACAAGGAGCTGAAAATCATGCCTGCCAAAAGGAAATGAACTGAAATGTGCAATCGAAAAAAAAAAAATCTTAGTATTAAAGGAATGTTGGGAAAGAGCTTTTCAAGAATGCATTGGAAATGTATTGAACAAAGTAGGTATTGCCCCACATACGAGTTGTTCTTGTTGTGCACTTTTTACTTCTTGTTTCTAAAGAATAGTATAAAGTAGGTAGATATGTTAGTATACATTGTATGTCTTTGAATTTTATCTCATTACCGATGCGCTTACATTCTAAATTGGGGTGAACACGAATGGCAAAGTTGTAAAATACTTTGGTATCTTTTTCTTATAGAGCCATTGTTACGAAAAATTTATAGAAAAACTTTTAAACATTCTGTTTGATAAGGCGCTAAAATTTTAGCTCACTGATTATTTCGTTGAATAACTGAATATGCACTATTTAGAAGCTTATGTTCCCAAGGAGAAAAAAAGATGATTCAAAATGATTTCTAAAGCGCTTCTTTTTCAGTCATATGCGATTTCGGTCCGTTCAAACTATTCTTTTGCTTTAACATTGCATGCCTATGAATTTAAACGTTCTCAAGCTTACAGCAGTCTTACGGAAAAAGTCCTACTGCAGCGTTTATTTGTAATGCTGCGGTAAGCGATCTTTCAATTAAAAAATAAAGAAGCGAACTGGCTGCAGTAGGATTCGAACCGAGTATCGTTCGTGTGATAGATAGAAACATATTATTTTCACTTACAATTGCGTGTACAAACTTGTTAGTCCTCTAGACCGCTGACCAATATGCTGAAGAGGTATAAAATTTGTATAGTAAGAAAATTTAACAGAATACATATGATATTCGAGTGCTTCCTACAGCCTTTCAAAGAATCATTCTTAAAGCAATTTCAATTCAATTAAATCTATATATTAAAACGCAAGACAAAAAGTTGTCCATCTTTTTTTACTATGTTAGAAATGGAGTACAACTGTAAATTATATACCACCGGAAAGGCATTTGCGCGTAAATGTGCACAAAGTTAAAATTATGTTAATATTTTGACTTTAAGCCAGATAAAATTAAATACACATTTTTCAATATTAACGACAACAAAATATATGGTCACGCAGAGCTGAAAAAAGAATAAAGTATAAAGAGAAAGATTAAAAGCATAGCACTGACTTCATTTTTTTTTTTTTTTTTTTGTATTGTTTATATTTCGCTTAAATTATACCAGCGATGATAAATGAGCTTTTCTATTTCGTGCCAAATACCAAAAAAAAAGTACTATAAGTTTCTAAAAAGTACCAAAATTATTTAATTTTTATGGTCGATTTTTGACCACTGGGCGATTCTAGTAAAAATAAATACACAACAAAAAGGAAAATCAAAAAAATTAAATAAGAACAAGGAAAAAAAGTGAAAATAAAAATAAAATATAAACAAAATATTCGGGATGGGAATCGAACCCAAGCATACAGACGCTTAATTAACAAACTTGTGTATAAGATTTGTATATTAAAAATTTTTTTTTTTTATTTTGTTCTCTTCGTCTTTTTTTAAAAAATACTACTCACATCATATACCTATGAAAATAGAATAAGAGATGGAAATTTTTAATAGTGTAGGAATTCGTTAAAATTTCGATTAATTGTAATGCAATTATGAACTGTCAATGATTTCTTAGATTGATAATTGCAATATCAGGAAAATGTTACCCTTAGCGTTTACTCTCTCTCTACTACCGATTTTAAAATTTTAAAAGCAAATACAGCCTAATTCGCTCTATGCTTATCCTTTGCAAATGGTGTCACTTTAGAATAATGCAAATGCATCTACCTTGGGTCGTTAAATACCTGAATTGCTACTGATTGCTGCACATTGCTAATTGATTTGGTTTTCATGGAATGCAATTCCACAGAGTGCATCAATAAAATGAAAGCCAAATTACATTCAGTTACATTCTACTAAAATTATTGTATTCATATTTATTAAAACAGATAAAAAGTGAGAGAGTTCAAGCTGTTTAAAATAAGTTTACCACAAGAATGTTTTATAGGTACTAGAGTTTGTTTTGTGGCAAAAAGTTGACCATTTCGATTTGACTATTAAAAGACCACCCAACTGTTAAGGGGCTGTCCATAAACTCTGTGACGCTCCTAGGGCGGCGGGGGGTTCGAGCAAGCGTTACGCTTGGTGTATTTTTTTTATTTTTTATATGTAGCTACCGGGGTTCAACATAGTGAATTTCAGCTTCACGAAGTTTATGGACAGCCCCTAACTTAAGAAAACAAATTCTCATCAGAAACCATGTCTGTGCTTTTTATGAATTGTTTTACAAAAAAACTTTCATGGGTCACCCTAACGTTTTAGAGGAAAATTTTAGCTAATTGTATGTGCTTTCTAAAAGTGTATTTGGTTTATAGGATTTAAAAAGATTTTGCAAAATTCTGGACCTTTAAAATTGGTATTTTTAATTATCATATCTATTTTTTGACATTGGCGGCCATTTTGGTATGAAAAAGGTCCCATTAACATACCTCTTTATAATTTTTGGGAGTTCTCATTCAATTTTCTTTAGTTCCAGGTTTTTGATGTGAGTAATATTTGAGTAAAAAAATATAAAAATCAAATAAAGAAAATGATATCAAAATGCATAATAAATCAATAAATTTTGTAAACAAAAATTATAAATCACAGTTATACAGACCACCCTACCATAGAGTCTGATACCACTATGAGGAAAACTAAAACTCTACAAAAATGTTGAATAAAAATTGAGAGAATTCAAATTCACCAAATTGAGAATATACTCACCACCGATGCGTTACTGAGTGAAATAAGTATTTCTCTTACATATTCGGGTTGGCTGGCTACGTTTACATTCAGAGTGCGAAATGGTGATAAAGTTGTAAAACATGTATGATGCAAAAATGTCTCAAACAAATTATCTGCCAAATTTATATCACAACAAGGCAGAGTAGCAATAAAGAATACATTTTTGGATATTGGCTAGGTCAAGGTGTTACTTACATTACTTTTCTATTCAAAAGTAGCTGAACACTGAACCCGCACAACACGGATTGTGTTGCTTGTGGCTTATGTTAAGTTTTTCAAAAATTTAAGGAAAAGCGTCATATTTTAGCAAATTGGTTTGAAAATTCCAGATGTCTAAAAACAAAATCATAGACCTAGCAGATATTGTGAGTCTGGTCGAGTACTTAACCCATATTGGCCCAGACAGGTAGTTTTCTACCCCTAAACTAAAATATGGGTTTCTATGAAACAAGAAACACTAAAAATTATTTGTTGGTACATATCTGATCTCTGGAATGTTGGCTATCCTTTATATATCACGATGATCTTGGGTTCACCACGCGCACACCACCACACATTAACCAAAAGTCTCCAAGAAGATCTTTTTTGAAATAAAAAAAAACAACTAAAAATATTTTAACAATTAAAATGATAACAACAGTACTAGTTTTATGTTGCCAAAGGATGGTAGGTTCCGCATGTGAAAAAATAATTCAAATCGGAATTGCCATGTCCGAGATATCCGATGTCAAAATTGCTGGGGTAGTTTTCATACTTTTCGGATAATTTTGATGTTTTTTGAAAGCGACACCATATTTTTTAGAGCAATATATGTTCTGATTCCAAATTTTGAAGTTTTTTCATGCTAAAAACGATGTCGCAACCAGTTTTTTATATCATGTCAGAATTTCGAGATATTCATGTTTCAAAGTGAAAAGTAGTCATGGAAACAGTTTTTGAAGCAATGGATCAGTTAAGTGTAGTTTCTTTTAGCTAATGACAAGATTTTATCCTTGAAAATAAGGTATTTTTACACTAAGAACCCAATAGGTCACTTGGTTACGTGTCCATGGACCACTGAACCATGAGTGGATTCCAATGAAACCAAACATAATGAAACTAGAACATAAAACAGTGTTTGACACAGTATATCAGTTTAGTGTAGATTCTTGTTCCTAATGCCAGGCTTTTATCCTGCGAAATAAGAACTTTTCATGCTAAGAACCTAATATGAAGACTTGGTCACCTGGGCATGGACCACTGGAACATGAATAGATCCCAATGAAACCCAATGGGATCTGTAGAAATACAGTGTTTAAAAAATATAAGTCATTTTAGTGTAGTTTCTTTTTCCTTATACCACAATTTTATTCACGATAATTAAGACTTTTCATATTGAGAATCCAATATGGCTATTTGGTCAACTGGTAATGGATCACTGAAACATGAATGGATCCCAATTATGTCAAAAGGGATCCATTGAACATTAAATAGTTTTTGGAAAAATATATCGGTTTAGTGTAGTTTTTTCTTCCTAAAATCAGAATTTTATCTTTGAAAATAATATAAGGACTTTTTATATAAAGAATGCAATGTGGTCACTTGGTCGAGTGGTCACTGGAAACTGGAATATGCATGTGAGCTAATTGAGCCGAGTGGTTATCAGTTGAGTGGGTTTCATTGATAATAGAACATAATTTAAAACGACATGTCAATGAAACTTTAAAATTTTTTCAAATAATCTTGCAAAAACTTTACAAAAACCAGTTTTGTTCCGAATTGAGTATATTGAGAATATTGGCCCAAAGGAAATAAAACTGCCCCAACCGTAATAAATACAATATTTTTGTGGAACACTTTAACCCATTAAAACTGATTTTTTAGGAAAAGTTGTCGAAAATACCCATAAAAACAGGTGGGTTAAGTTTTTCAAAAAATATTGTACTGTAAATTTTACAAGGGGTCACTAAAAATTGTTTTCTTTGAATTACATACATAATGAATGAATAATGACGATCGGCCCTATATAAATGAAAAGAACTAAGTAAGTTTTTCAAGTTTTGAGATAACAGGTCATTCAATAAGTCCGTAGGATAAGTAAGAAAAAAACAAAATTTTGACAAAACTCGATCTTTTTATTCAACATAGTTACCTTCGAGGGCGATACAACGAGTATTGCGATTTTCTACCTTTTCGATTCCACTTTTATATTACGATTTCTCTTTTTCGTCAAAATAGGCCTCAGTTGACTGTCTTTTGGATTCTGGTGTGTAAAAGTGAAGCCATGTTTCATCTATTGTCACATATCGACGATAGAATTCGATTTTATTGCGGTTTAACAGCGGTTTAACACTCCTCTGAAGCATCAATTCGTTTTTGTTTTGGTCAACTGTGAGCTCAGGCGGCACCCACTTTGCACAGAGCTTTCGCATACCCAAATGTTCGTGTAAAATGGTAAAAACTCTACCATCTGATATCTTTACAATGTCAGCTAGCCCGAGCACCTTCAATTTGCAATCGTTCATAACCAATTTGTGGATTTTTTTATGTTTTCTGGAATAACAGCCTAATTTGGGCGTCCACAGCGCTCTGCATCATTTGTGCTGGCACGACCATGTTTAAATTCAGCAATCCATTTGTATCGATAGAGCAGAGTTCGGATAATGTTTATCAAGCCATTGTTTGTTTTCCACTGTATTTTTTTCATCAAAAAGTGATGCTTTACCAAAACTCGGAATTCACTTTTTTCCATTTTTTTTTTTACTAACAAAAATTGCTTCACACAAAATGCTATAACTCTTGAATCAATAGTCCGATTACTGTCAAATTTATACACGTATCGTTTGAAGGTTAGTTCTAAATAAAAATCATATGGAAAAAATTCTAGTAACGCCATCTATGTGTCATCCTACGGACTTATTGAATGACCTGTTAATTGAAGTTCAAAAAATTTAATTTTGTTTTTTTTTTCCTTGCTTTTTTTCTATGATGCATATAACAACATAATTAATTAAATGCTAGTGAAATTTCCAAATGGGAAGATTTTAATACGCCAAGCTATTTAATCAATTAAAACAATCTCATATGTAATATTCAAAGTAAACCGCAAATAATTGGTTTGCGTGATAAATATGAAATAATTATAGCTATAACCGCAATTGCAAATTAGTTTTCAAGATTAATTACATTTTTTCTTTATATATTTGCTCAGTCACAAAATTTCGGTAAGCCCATAATAAGCTCGAACTAATTATTTATTGGGGATTTTAAAGTGTTGTCATACTTAAATTTTACAACATTCAATTAAGCTGTGTTTCCCAGCTGCACAGAAAAAAAAAATCGGTCAATCCAACCGATTTCAACGATAGAAATTGCACCAACCCGCAGTAAAGGTTAAATTGACTGTACAGTCCTGTAAAATTACTGTAAAAATAGTACTGTACAGTTACTGTTAAAATGTTTAGGTACTGCGAAAACAATTAATTTAACCTAGATTTTCGATAGAAATTGCACCAACCCGGAGTTTTTGTATTTTGATCTTAGAACTCTGTAAATTTACAGCTCACTCGATTTAGAAACTATCAAACGCAGTTACAGTAAAAATAACCTTCTTTAAAGGTCAGCCAACAATATAAACTGTTCCAAACAGTTAAAACTGACGCTAGAAAGTTTACGTATTCAGGAAAAGGGGGAAATGACGATGAACTACAAAGAAGACACAGACAACATTAGTAATAACTACACAGTTGCCTTAAAGTATTGAGCCAGTGTAGTAAACCGTGTTTTTCATGTTCGATGTTTTTGAATGTTTTTTATTTGTTTAATGTTGTTAATGTTTTAAATTAACGTAACACAAAAATTAAAGTAAATGCAGTAAATTATCTATTATTTGTAAGTTTTTTCAATGTGTTTCACAATATATTTTTCTTTTTCTTTTGTTGTTTTTTAAAAATGTTTTGCATTGTTAGTATTTATAAAAATTTTTTGTATATTTTTTGTGTTTTTTAAGAAATAAAAACCCCTGAAGAAGTCGCCAAAAAAGTGACGAAACGTCGGGACAAAATTGACTATAAATGATTTTTTAGTGCAATTTAAAATAACTGGTCAAAAACCTCCAAAAACCATAAGTTTTGGAACGGTTTAATAGTTAGCACCCCAAAAGGGCTGTAACTAGCCGTTTCCAAAAACTCGTAGAAATTGTAGCAAACAATTTCTACGGCGACACCATTTCAAATGGCAAAATATCAGTACAACACTAGCATACTTATGTTGATTTATTCTTAAACAATGTGAGAATTTTATGAACCTGTTAAAAACTCAATTCAAAATGTTATTCATATGAAAAAAACAAATGTATGGAATACAAAATGTACAGTTGAATTCAACTGTAGAAAAGTAAAGCTGATTCCGAAATTTTGAATTGTTGTTTTTGTTTCCTATAGAAAATTGGAAAAACTATAGAATACAAAATTTATAGTTAATTTTACCGTCAGTTTTTTTTTCTGTGTGGAATAACCTCTTTAAAAAGAGTGAATATATTAATTCATCAATAGGCATCAAACTGGTGACTGGTCCTTTACGCTCTGTACGATGTAACTAATGAAAAGAAAAACGTCTGCATTAGGAAAGTTCAAAGTAAGAAAGTTTGAAGATTTATTCTTTCGAAGGTGGCCCTTCCTTTGTTTTAGGGTTTTTCGTTGAAGCAGTTGAGCTGGAATTTCTCCTTCTTTCATTAAATACACATCTTACCAAAATTTGTTTTCACTGGCGTGAGTTATGCTTTGATTTTTTTATTTCAAATGCTGCTATAGCTCCCTAAGCAATAATCAAGTACATAGTAAAACAAGGTGCAGTAAAAAATTCTTCAAAGTAAACTCCAAGTGTGCTAAAATATTTAAGTAAACAGCGAAAAAAAGTAAAATGAGGGTTAAGTGAGGGTAATGCTAAATAAACGTTACAGAAAAAAGCTTTTATTTGTGTTTTTGAACTTTTTTGCAGCTAAGTCACAAATTTAAGATTTTTTTAACAGTAGAACTTTTTTATTAATTATTTCGCTGAAAGGACAATTTATCCCAAGATTTTTTTTTTTTAATAATCGCAAGCTTTGTTCCAACCTGAAATGTTAATTTTTTAAAAGAATATTTAATTCTCTTATAGCCACATTTATCTTTTGACCTTAACAACAAAAAACTCCTGCTGATGCAAAAGGTAGTGTACCCATACATACATGTGGCTGAAACCTCATTAATCCCTGTGTTTTTGAATGTGTAAACAAAATTCCTGCCAACTGGTAGGGCTCGTTGTGTTATGTGATGAGGACCTGCGCTAATTATGTAGAACAAAACAAAAAAAAATGTTTTTATTATTTAAAAATTACCACCCAAAGAAATATACATACATTCAAGTTAATTAATGTGTTGTTGAGCAAGGACGACAATTTTTTTAAATTTTAATCAAATATCTCTGTTGTGTTATATTCATTTCAATTTTAAAACTTCCTGGACTGAGTCATCTAAAGTTAATGTTTTTCAATTTGATTAATGGATTTTGCAATAGCCACTTCTTAAGAAACTATATCCAATATTAACCGTCAATAAAATATAATATAATAAAAAAAGTTTCACTAAAATCAAAGTAGGTAAAGATTTGCAACCGCCCCATGGTCAGAAAAGTAAACAAAAATTTATATCTATTCTTTAACTCATTTCTGAATACTGCTTTATTATCAGCTAACACCCCATTCAATATCCTTATGTCAGTCATACTACATTAATTATGTTAAATTAATTATGCTGGACAACACACTTTTATTCAATTTGTAGCATATTCAGGGTTGCTGAAAGAAATAATAAGTGTAGATTGTATTTGATCTACTGCTACTGTAAAAGCCCAAAAGGTTTCTTTGTAGAACACCTGCAAAATTTAATTACGTACCCAGAATAAGCGAAAAAATTTATCATGAAGAGCAAAGGAAAAAAGCATATATTAAAAGTGTTACTTTTGGCGTGGCTGAAAAATTAAATACCCTACACAACAGCATTTTGAAAATTTTGCTTGTTCTTGTCGGAATCAACCAAGCTTCTGACAAAAGTTTGCATTTGCTTTATTTTATGTCTGAGTGAAATTTGGTCAAATTACATTTGCTTTAATAAAATGTACCACGCCCTCCTGTTCGAATTCATTTAGCCTTAGCTCAGAGATTGCATCTACCATCCCTAGTATTTGTGTGTATTTTGGTAGCGTAAACATAAATAATGCTCATAAAATAGCACTTTAAATGTCTGTTGACTGATTCTCAATCCTATATGCTAACTTTTATGACGGAGGTAGTGTTCAAAGCTCCATCAAATTATCTTGCTTCCCAAAAATATTAATATTATATGATCCCACACATAGACAGACGGACACAGGGAATGATGCAAGTCAAAAATATATATACTTTTCCATAACTGCCACTCCTCCTTCTCTGCGTTACAAGTGGATGGACAAAGTGAATATATCCTGAATGTAGAGTATAAAAATAAATTTCTCAGCTTCATCATAAATAAAAAAAACCTACCGAATGTTTATAAAATATGATGTTAATAATGAAGAATAATGTGTAATAAAAGCGCCAAGGAAGCGTGATGTAGACATGAAAGCCCTCCACATAAAAATTTATCATGAAACTGAATGAAAATAACTCATGTCAGGAATATGGCAACGATGCTGACAGCCACTGCAGACAAAGATTTTAGCGGAGCGTTAAAGGAAAATGTCTGAAAGTGTCAAAATGAGATGAAGTGTTGATCGAAAAATTAATTCTTCAAGTTAAGGCATTTGATATGAGTGTGATTTCAGAGGAAAAAAAAAAAGACACAGAAGACTAAGCCCCGTTAAATGCAAAAGACAACTTTATACAAGAACAGTCGAGGTAGGTAAACTATGTTGTAAATTCATTATTGTGGTAATTCCAATGGAACGTTTCTTTCCTTCAAAATTTATAAGTACTGTCTTTTTAATTATTATGAAAATTTCTTCAACGCGACTGAAACTAAAATAGATATTACTAACATGAAAGTGGAAATAAATAAACAGATAATATTAGTACTAAAGTTCCGCAACTATTAAAAAAACTTACTTATTAAATTTAAGAATAAAATTTTCCAAAGAATTAAACTAAAGAAAACCCTTTATTTGTGCTTTTTTATCTATAGATCTGGTAAACTTTATTTCGCAAAAAAGAAAGCACTATCCATATTTTGTTATGATTTTTTGCCTACCATTGCACAGCAACTCTATTCAGCCTCTTTGTGTAGTTCGTTTTTTTTTTTCGTATTCAATTTGGAAATACTTCATAAAGACCGCATTCAGAGATCATCAGCAATTCGCTTGGCGCCAACTCATTCAGAAAATAAAATGAAATATTGTGCATGGTGGAGAGCCAGTGAGATAGCAAAGCTCCGCCGAAATAGAAATGAGGCATGTTGCACTTAGCAATACCATACAATACAAACAAACGTATAAGTAACCCAAGGGGAAAAGAAGTGCTTCAAAATGCTTTCTGAAGTGCTTCTTCCTTAGCCATAAGCGCTTGCGCTCCGTTATACACATACTTTTTTTTAACATAGCATGTTCAAGGATGTAACTATTCTGAAGCTTACAGCAGCCTTACGGAAAACGGCATTTTGAAGCGCTTATTTGTAATGCGGCGGTAAGCGTTCTTCTAATTAAAAAAAAAAAAAACAAACTAACCGCAGTAGGATTCGAACTGAGGATAGAAAGAAACAAATTAGTATTTTTACTTACAATTACAAACTTGTTAGACCTCTAGACCACCGAGCAATATGATGAAGGGGTATAAAGTTTGTATATTAAGCAAATACTTATGTATCTCTCCAAAAAAAGTATTGTCTATTCAATATCCATTAAATTAAACAAAAATAAATAAAGCCAAAAAAAATAAAATTAAAATTAAAATATTAGAACAAAAAAAAAAGGAAAAAAAAATAAACATAGGTATGATGTGGGAGTTGAACCCGGGCATAAGGACACATAATTTACAAGCTTTTGTAATGTGTCCAAAAAATTTGTATATCAAGCAGTTTTCATATATTGCTTTATTCATTTACTTATTATTTTAAAAATAGGGGAACTTCGGATATTGTGGTGTACCTTTTTGTTTTTTTGAATTTGCAAGCAAATCGTTGGATCAATTTCAGCTAAATTTTTTTATGCTTTTGAGTGAAGTATTGGCTACGGAATATATTTCAATAAATTCAGCAAAATCTGAAAAAGAAAAAAGGGCTGTGTTCGGAAAGTTGGCAGGTAATGTAGTATGAATGGTAAGGCAATGTGGTCTACTATACCAAATGCTGTTGAGTGATTTATTGGCTACAGAATATTTCTCCATAAAATGTTTACAATTGTAAAATAAGAAGTTATAGAGCATAATGTAACATATGTCAAATATATGTCAAAAAACCAGTACTTGAAAAGTGGGCGGGTAGTGTAGTACATATAAGTAGGGTAATGTGGTATACTTATCCCATATAACCATATATAAAATTTAAAAGATAAGAAATAAGTTCATAATACCATTTACATTGGTTCTTAAACTTATAGTTTTTGTTAAAAAATAAACAGCACTAAAATTAAGTTAAGAATAACATAAAATATTCCTATACCACATTACCTGCCTTCAATTGTACCACTTTGGCCAATCTTTAGAAATAACAAAATTATAAAAATTAAAATGGAAAACTTTGTGAATTTACACAGTAAAATACTTTTTTCGTAATGTTTAGCACTTACCTTTACCCAATGTTAATAAAACTTGCGCAGAACACAACTTTTTCTTAAATAAAATTTTCTCCGAAAAATGCGGGATTGCATGCGATTACATATTTCGTACAACTGACAGCGAAAAAATCATATTTGATGCATGACAGCAACACATCCCTGGTTTTTATTGTTTTCTGAACGGATAAAACATATGACGTCCACAAGTTCTTATCCAAATCGGAGATATGCGACACAATACCCGAAGTTCCCCTACTACTCAAATTTCAAAACAAATATGTCTCTCCAAGCTGAATTTGACAAAAACTCATTGAGTAAGCTCTTCTAAACTTCTGTAGTAACAAGTGCTAGAAGTGCTATCTTAAGAAGCGCTCTATATTTTTCCCCTTTGGCATAAGGAGCACTTATACTCATACTTTGGCTTATATATACATGTAAGTATGTCCATATGAATATGAGTTTATGTCTATGTTTATGTGCGCTATTCACTGGCTGCTTATTAGCTCATTTACACGGGTATAACTTGAAGCAAAAAGGCGGTTTTAATGTTGTTACGTGTTATAGAGAAAGAAGGATAATGATGTGATATAAAACGGAAATTTTGTTGAGCATTTTGTTACCTCAAAATTTGCATGTACTTCAAGAACATGCTTGAGAGAAAGTGTGTATTTTATAAATTATAACAAATGTTTACAAAATAAGATTGACTAAAATTAAATTAACAAAAAAAAATATGATACTTTAAATTTATGTTAAAAGATTAAAATATTAAAAACTTGACTCTAGAAAAAGTTAAATGTTTTTTGACTTTCCATTTCGTTTCACATTTTTAATTAAGTTGTTTCTGCAATGGAGAGTAGTTTTCAACAAAACTTTTCTCGTTGTTGATATTTGACAAGCACAAATTATCATAAGTAGTTAAATTTGTTGAGCTCCAAAATAACATGATGAAACTAGTGGAGACGAAGTGATGCTTTTTTTTAATTTTTGTTTTTACGAAGTAAACTTTTCACACATTTTTTGCAAAACAACTTTGCCAAATTTATTTAACACGTCAAAAAACATAACGACATTTGCGCTTTAATTTAGAGTTTAATTACACTTTTTTGATAATCATGTATTTGAAAAGTAGATATTTATTTTTATTTGTGTAGATTAGGTCGAAATTTAGAATCATCCCGAAACCGACTCAGAAATAAGAAGGACTCTTAAAAACTATGTTTGCATAAGTTTTTTTCATTCCAAGAAAAACCAATGGAGCACTTTTGATTCTACTGAAGGCCCATTTTGACAAAAAAAAAACATGTTTTTTGGTAATAACATTTTCCATTACAAAATGGATACCCCAGGACACTTTACAAATAAAGTCTATATTTTTATAAAAATTTTTGCGTTTAAAAATTATTACTTTGTTTTGGGATGTACATAGATAATATTCATGTCCCAAAATCAATTTTTTTACGTTTTTTATTTACGCGATCGGAAAAACGATCTTTTACTCAAAAGCAAGACATTTAACGGAAAAAATGTATATGACCAAAAATGTTTGGAATTGTCTACAAAATACGTGTGATTTTTTTCAGAATTTTTGGATTTTTTTTTTATGTTTTTTGTTTGACCAAGTTTCAAAAAATTCTAAAAAAATACACCAAATCCTCAAAGGATTCTAAGCATTTTACGTCGTTTACGAGTTTTTTTCGTAGATGCCTCAGTTTTAAGTAAAAATAGCATTTTGCTGACAAACGTGAGCTTAACAGCTGAATACTCAATTTGATAAAGTTTTTGAAAAATACATATAGAAAAAAATCCTGAAAAAATTCATACGTATTCTATAGATTTTTTCTTTGTCAAATACACTTTTTTGGTAAGATGCCTTGCTTCTGAGTAAAAAATCGTTTTTCCGACATCGTTATTGAAAAACTTAAAAAAATTTGATTTTTGGAACCCCAAAAAAAAATTAAAAAATTAAACGCCAAAATTTCTATAAGGACATAATCTTTATTTCTAAAGTTAGTTCGACTTTTTCCGATAGTTTAAAAGTTTTTCAATACTTTTCGACTTTTATCGATATAATAGATGTTCTTTGAAAAATTTAAACACTTTTGTTAATGTTCTTTACGTACTTAAATGGTTTATCTCAATTCCTGCAAAATTTGATAAGTGCAGAATTTCGGGTTTTTTTATTTTCATATTTATTGCCAAATTCATATCACAGTTCACATATCATTTATTATATTTCCCTTAGCATTTACCTACTTACAAGCGTACGATTCAATAATTTTGATTTCCGTACCAAACTCAATTTCTATTTGATTCCATAATTTCCAAAAACCCCCAAGCTGAAAGTAACTACACTTACGTGTATGAGCATATAAATTGGATTTTTGGTTTTATTTTTATTTATTCGCTACTTTACAAGTGGCACTTGATGCCATTGAATGGCAAAAGTAAATCCTACAGAGTCATAAATTTCAACGAGTATTCATCAAATCTTCTACGTGGTTTTCCCTTTATATTCGAATTTTGTACAAATGTTGAAATGAGAAAGTTAATTCAGCGGTGGATTTGTAATCTGTTGAATTCACGTGACATGAACTACTAAAATAAATGTTTTTGAATCAAGTTTACTCTTAGGTACTGAAAACAAATTGATAGGTGATTTCTTTTATTTTGAAAATCTCATAAATTTAAGTGATGTTTGTAGTTACCTCCTAGGTAGGTACCCATGGATAAAATTTACCAAATAAACAATTTTTAATGCATTTAAAATTGCAGCAGAAATAAAGCATAGAAGCATAAAAATCCTTTTTAATAACTGGTTCCTACTACTGAACATGAAAGTAAATCAATATGCTGACCATGCTATTTGCTGTAAAAGGAGTCAAAAAAAGGAACAAACGTTAACACAGCCACTGCCAAAAAAGTAAAAAAAAAAAAAAAACATTGAAGTGTAAACTCATCATCGTTATGACCACTTTTTCCTGAAAGTGTTTAATTAAGTTTTTCCCCAGAACTCAATCAACACTTAGCCAGCTTGTTCATATCAGCTAGATATCATACATACCTACACTGTTTTGCTGTTCATTTTATGTTACTTTGCAAATGGAGAGTGGCAAATGTTTGATCAAGAAACCGAAATAATTTAATTTCGTCGATTCAAGTTCTTTTTTCAATAAAGAAATTATTTTCATTTTAGGAAATTTTTTAATTTTCTAAATCACTTTTGTAATTCTTGAACTATATCAACTCTTCCTGCGTTACCAAAATAACTCAATTAAATTTTCTTATTTGATACTCTTCACTAGAAATGTTGCTGATATCAGTTCAGCAATAAGGTGGTAATCAGCATTAAAAAAATATCAGCTGATAAAATCAGCAGAAAAATATCAAGGGTCTTTTTCATTCTTAAACTTTGTAGCCGATTATGATGTTTTTGACCACCTATTAAGGAATCTGAACTTTTTTCCACCACGCTAATATTCTGAGCAACCTTGCTTCAGAGTGCAGAATAATATCAAAGAATAAACATATACCAGTATTTTTCAAGAATAAAATGTTGCTTTTTCATAAAGTTATTCACAGTTTAAATTCTCAGGTACCACCCCATGGGAATACTTGAACCACCGTCTAAGGCAGTATAAAAGATTGTACGAATATGAAGCATGAAATCAAACATGTCGAATCCTTTATTTATTCGAAGTTTTCGTTTGTTTTCTTTCTTTCCTGGAGTTTTTAATAAGTTTTTCCTCTCATGATTTTCCTTGATCAATTTGCTTTGAGGTGAGTCTGTAGCAATGACACTACTTCCTCGCTTTCTTCCCTGTGTTATAGACTTCCGTGGTTTAGTTTTCGGCAATCATCGTAAGTCTTCTGGTGACCTTCCTGGAAAAAACCCACGCATTCTGTAAATCAACGGAAGAGCATCAAGGTCAATATGATGAGATGTCTTAGACTGAATTGAGTCGTTGTTTTCAGCGGTAGTGTTCTGAAGAGTATTTCCAATTTCTATGATTGAGGTTTCTTCAAGATCTTTATCAACGACCTCCTCCGTGTCCATGTTTCTGTTGGTAAATTCACTACCAAGAGAGTTTGATGCTGAGAATGCTTGAGAATTGATAGGAAAAAGTCCAGTCTTGTGAAATCCAGATTTTATATTCATCATGTGCAAAGCGCACGCATTCCCAGACCTCGTAAATTGTTTGTGGCTGTTTCAAAGACTTTATCATTGCATCCAAAGACCGGTTATAGGCTGCTTTAAATGGACCGTAGCAAGTTCTGTCTAATGGCTGCAACTTTTGAGAAGTGTGTGGAGGAAAAGTTAAGAATGTGATGCCATGTTTCATTACTAAATCCAAGGCACCGATATATAAGTGACTTTTGTGGTTATCAAAAATCAATAACTTTGGAAAATTTAAATTTAAAAGTGGTTCATGTATCCTTACAAAAAAATGGTTCATATATCCCCACAAACTGTAAACAAATTGGAAATAATTTAAAGGTAATATGAGATATTTCAATGTAGCAGAATCATTTCTGAAATTGACAGAATTTGCATGTACTTGCGATAGCAAGAAATTGTATCGAGTTCAGTGCCACATGTGGAACCCCAATGTGCACAAAAACGGATGAGAATCCATTACGAGTTCATAAAGGTATAAAAAACGTAATCCGCGGTAACGAATCCATTTCGAACCCGTAACGTACATCAAAAACGAATTCAAAACGCTTTGTTTAGATAAAAAAAAAAAACATTTTGAAGCGCTTATTAGCGAATAAAAAAAAATTAAATTCCGCAGTGCGGGCCCGTTTCGAATCCGAAACTTATGTAAAAACGAATTCAAAACGGATTTGCTTTTAAATATGTTAATGCTGTATATTTACAGAAAAAAACCGTTTTGATGCGCCTATTAGCAATTAAAAAATAATAAAGAGAAAAAAAAGAAAGAAAAATAAAGGGTAAAAATCCACCTCTGGTAGGATTCGAACCTGGGCAAATCCGTTTCGATTCCGTAAATACTTCAAATACGAACTGAAAACGGATTTGCTTTAATTAATTTTTATGATAAAAAAAATATTTTTGATTTGTTGTTTTTTATTTTTATTTTATTGCGTATGATTTTTTGTAAACTTTTCAAACTCTGTTTGAAAAAATGTTTTTGATTCCAAATTTGAGTATATAACATTTTTTATCAAAAGAAGGAAAGAAAAACAACACAGAATACTTATAAAAAAACCACAGAAATTTGTTTAATATACAAACCTTAAATCTCAACATCAAATAAGTCTACATCAGTTAAGTAAACATCATATCGGTCAATAGCCTAGTTGTCTAACGTCTCGTGTATGAAAGAGTAATACCCCGGGAGCCTGAGTTCGACTCCCGGCCGGGCTAGTAATTTTTTTTTTTTTTTTTGTTATTTGGTTATTTTTAATTAAAAATAAGCGCTTCACCCTGTTTTCTTTTTTTTTTATAAGCAGCATTAACATTATTAAAAGCGAATCCGTTTTGAATTCGTTTTTGATGTACGTTACAGGTTCGAAACGGATCCATAAAAGAAGAAAAAACGATTCGTTTTTTTTTTAGGAATCCTTCCCGCAAACGGATCAGTAACGGATACGTAACGGATTCCGTAACGGATAAAAAGAACGAAAATATGAACCCGTTACGGATCCGAAACGAGTCCGTTTGGCACACTGGGACACAAGAAACTTTTTTCGGAATAGCTTAATGCCACGATGAAGCACTTTCGGGCGGGTAAAAACTTTGTTTATTGATATACGCGACAACAAATGTTTGACGCCACCACAAATGAGTGTGAGGTTAACAACACACATGATAATCGCGCGAAAAGTCGTAGACGGTAAACATATATCCCTAGTGGTTCATGTATCCCCATGAGCCATCTATCTCCACTCTCCCCTACATATACACACCATTATACCTGGCACCAAAATATCGGAATGGAAAACTATTGTTGCACTGGGTAATGAAAATATGGGTTTTGTTTTTATACCCTACACCAAGGGTATATTCACTTTGTCCTTACGTTTGTAACGCAGAGAAAGAGGTGTGTCAGGTGTGGAAAAGTATATATATTCTTGATCAGCGCCACCTCCTGAGTCGATATAGCCATGTCCATCTATCTGGCTGGCTGTCTGTGCGTTGAAATACATTTTTTGGGAAAACTGAGCAAGATAATTCAATGATATTCAGTACTCTGCCTCGGTCGTCAAAGTTAGTTCGAGGGATTGAAAATGAGCGAAATCGGTCAACGGACACGCCTTCCACCCATACAAAAAATATGTTCAAAACGTAATATTAGGAGCATTATTTGCGATAACGCAAATAAAATACACGTAAATACTAGGGACGGTAAGCTTAAACTCTGAGCAAAAGCTAGGCAATTTTGCACTAGAGGGCGTGGCACCTCCCATATAAGCAAAACTTTCAAAATGCTATACTGAAAACGTTTTTTGAGATA
The DNA here is from genome assembly GCA_951812925.1 of Calliopum simillimum. Classification (NCBI taxonomy): domain Eukaryota; kingdom Metazoa; phylum Arthropoda; class Insecta; order Diptera; family Lauxaniidae; genus Calliopum; species Calliopum simillimum. Next base: position 40,958,467 of record OX638372.1, on the reverse strand, counting down.
ATTCAACCAAATTTCACTCAGACACTAAGAATTGTTAAAGCAAGCTTTGAACAAAAGCTGGGTGAACTCGGACTAGAGAGCGTGGCACCTCCCACATAAGCAAAAGCTTAAAAATGCTATACTGAAAACGTTTTTGCAGATAATCAAACAAAATTTCACTCAGACACTAAGAATTGTAAATGTAAGCTCTGAGCAAAAGCTTGGTGAACTCGCACAAGAAGGCATGGCACATCCCGTGTAAGCAAAATTTTCGAAATACTGCAGTGTAGGGTATTTGATGTTTGGCCAGGCCAAAGGTAGCACCCTTACTAGTTTTTTTACTCCCTTCCATTTTACCGATTAATCTAACATTGCCGGTTAGCCTATACCTACATAAGATATCATTCAAACGTGTTTGGTGAACAATTTATAATCCGTCAGCCGGAAGATAAATATCGTCGAAGCCAGTTGAAAGGGGGCTGCCCATAAGCCTCGTTTCGTAAAATTTTGTTAAAATTTCCCCCATTATCGGACGTAATTTTTTTTTCACTCCACGCTGCCGTCATATAACTATCCATTGTATGAAGGCTGAGTTATCTTCTCTTCAAAAGATCATAACTCGGAAAATAACAGTTGGATATTTGAAAAGTTTAATAAGGAAGATGGTAGCTATTCGATGCTATTAAAAAAATAGTTTCTCCTTTTCCTGTAGCTACCCCATAAACCTGAAAACAGCGTTTTTTGTATCTTTAACACAAGGATATATCAAAATCCTGCAGTTATATTGATAATTCGGAGGACGCTGTCGTATTCGGCGTCAAAAAAGACACATAACTGCATATTAAAAGTTCATTCCATTTTTTTGTTTCTTCTATCATTTGATAATAAGATAAATGTTTAGCAAAATTGAAGCAACATAAGTTTCATAAAAGCATGCAAATATTTAAACCAAAATTTTCTCTTGCAATAAAACTAAATAACTTAACTTTCCTTTCCTTTTTGTCAATTGACCTGAATTACAAACCATAAAGTGGTTTTTGAGGTCACTTCTTAAAGGAATATTGATTTGGCAACAGAAACACGAAAACTTTTTTTAGAATTTAACAAAGTAAAATCAATAGTTTTTTTACCTTTGAAGGAAATACTTGTTCAGTGTTTTCTACGCTTCATTGCATTGGAGTCTACATAATGCGAATGAAGCAAAATTTTTGTTGTATGAGGAAACACAGTAATTTGTTTTTTAAGTTTCCTGCCATATTTTCACTCTCTGTTCATAAATATTTTTGTGACATAAATTGCAGTTGATGCAAAAGTTTGCGAATTATTTCTTAAAATGCCGCACATAAAAAGAGGTAGAGGTTGGAACATAAAAAAGTGCAATGAAATAAAAAATCGTAGAAAACTTTTAATGTTTTACGAGTATTGTATTAGTAACAGTATAGTTCTTTTGGGGCAAATAGTATCTGAGGTTTTTTAAGAAATTGCAGGAAACTACACAGTTTGTCTGTTTATTTTATCCGTAGTAATTTTCAGTTAATTTATGCAATTTGCTTGTAAGGATTTTATGGAGAAGATTTTTTTTTTTTTTTTTTTGACGACAAAAGCTTTCGAATATCTCAAGAGTAAAGTCTCATACATCAACTGATAGTTAGAAACTCGTACTTAGTTCAAAAATAGCATAAACATAGCCAGTGGCTCACATTCATTTATGATAATATGTATACTTGCATATATAAAGGCTTTCTGAATATAAAGGCGTCAAAAAATGAATTTTCAATAAAAAAAAATTTAGGTTTTCAGTTCTGCATGCATTTTCTAACATATTGCTTAACAAAATATATTAAAAATTCAAAAGTTGCATTTAAATTCCTTTTGGGATTAAATAATTGAAAAAGAAAACAACGACAAAGGAAAAATTTCCATTAGGTACTATTGTACGAAAAGTACAAAATTTATATCATTTTTCAAGTGTCAAGTAAGTGAGTGCTGTACTGTTTTTGCATGTATGTACTTATGTGTTGACCTCAAATGTAATTTCTCATTTAAGCCATATAATCCTAAGCAAACTCAAGGTAAATTTTAAAGCAACTTGTGTAGGAATTTCAATAAAATAATTGCTTTTCCGAAGTTTTTGCACTTATTGTAAAATTTTCTTTAAAATCACAAATAACACACACACTTTCTCAAAAATGTTTAATACAAATGCAGTAAAAACCACAAAATTTCCTTTTTACAAGTAGTTCACAAGTAGTTCACAAAAGTATGTAATTTCATAAATATGTATATAAACTGTCTTTGTTGAAGTGAAAAAAAAAAACAAGTTAGTTTTTCAAAATAAGAGACATTTGAAATTAAAACTAGTAAGGGTGGTATCTTTGGCCTGGTCAAACATTAAATTCCCTACACTGCAGCATTTTGAAACTTTTGTTTGCATTGGAGATGCTACGCCCTATTAATCAAATTCACCCAGTTTTTGCCCAGAGTTTTCATTTATAGTCCTTAGTGTTTGAGTGAAATTAAGTTGAATTATCTCAAAAAAATCTTTCAGTATAGCATTTTGAAATTTTTGCTTTTATGGAGGAGGTGCCACGCCCTCTTATCCGAATTTGCCAGAGCTTGTTCTGTTTCTAGTGATTTAGTGAAATTTGATTGGATTATCTCAAATAATGCTCTTAATATTGCGTTTTGAATGGGCGATAGGCGTGTCCGTTGACCGATTTTGCTCATTTTCGATTCCTCGAGCTAACTTTGAAGATGGAGGCAGGGTACCAAATTGACGCTGATCAAGAATATATAAACTTTTCCATAACTTCTCTACCTTACAAACGGAAGGACAAAGTGAATATACCCTGGGTGTAGAGTATAAAAAATTGCTTTTGTTTTTTTGTATAGAAATTGTTGGTTTTGCGTTGTTGTTGATGATAAAAAAAAAATCAATGGGTTTCATTAGTCTAAAGGTTGTAATAATTTTTACAACGAATACCTACCATAACATAACTCAAAACTTGAAAAATCGGAATTAGTGTTTTTCACTTCAATAGGGACGATATATCCGTATTTGTAGGGGGTATGTAGATAATGATAAAAATATTTTAAGCCCAACAGGGGAGTTTAAACAAAACAGGCCACTGTTTGTTTGAACTCTGTTTAGCCCAAAGATATTGACACTCCAGGTTTTTTATACAAAGCAATTCACTGAGTTCGAAAATTACAGAAATAGTTTTTTGAAATTGGCCAAAAGTTTCTGAACTGAGCCACCTAAGAATTTAAACGTATGGACGTAAAAAAGGCCATGCAAAAAAATTAATTATTTGTAGAAACTAGTGATGGAAGAAAATTTTTTTTTTACAAAAATATTTAACGAATAGTAGAGTACTTTTTTTTTTTTTTTCATTATTGAAAATCTCTATTTCAAATAAATAAAGATTTAAGCAACTTCTCCGCCTCTGATAAAATTATAAAAAATATGTGGTCACTCTTAACATGTCTCTGAACTATATCCCGGAAAAAATTGGAGTAATCTGCACTGGTTTAAAAGCTATGAACAATATAGTATGCCGTGCAAATCTTTTTTCTTTTCAGTACTAGACAGGGCATCTTGTGAAAAAAGTGTATATGGCATAAAATGCTTAGAACTACCTAGGAAATACGTGTGAGCTTTTTCAGAAATTTCTGAGGCATATTATAATTTTTTCAAAAAATGGTCCAAAAACAAAAAATACGTTCCAAAAAATCCAAAACAACTCATGCGTGTTCCTTAGATGATTCTAAGCAATTTATGTCTTATTCACTTTTCCCGCAAGATGCCTTATTTTTCTCTACTTCTGATTACCCCAATTTTCGTTTTTTGGGATATTGTTCCTAGATATGTGGAGAAGCGGAAAAATTGGTTAAGTTTTTATTTATTTGAAATATGGATTTTCAATAATAAATGAAAAATTTTTGACGCAAAAAAAAATATTGTTTTATTTCCTGGTCTATTCTATATATTCTACAAAAAATCATTTTTCTCGAAAGCCTTTTTTACGTTTTTATGTTTAAATTTTTGTCTGGCTCCCTTGAGAAATTTTTGGTCTATTCGAACTTGCTGGCCAATTTTCGGTTATCAAATGGTATCTGTATCACAATATAATTAGCTTAAAAAAATAATGTGATCTACAAAAATGCAATCTCTGTATATTGTACGTACTATCCTAGCATATATGAATGAAGTGTGCATCATTAAATTATGTAAAATCCGCAAATAATTTGAATCATATTGCTTCCTATTGTTCCATATTGTTAAGAAAAATTACACAAAATACAATTTTTCATTGAATGCAGCAGACAATATCCTGTTACAGCCACATTTTTATCACGTGGTAAACCTTAAGCAATAGACAGCCCTATGCCCCATGCCAGCCAAGAAGCACGTACACTTGCAAAGAGCAGCTACGGTTGTGATGCTCTTTTGTTGTAGCAAATCCAAGCAGAATACCCTATTCCCAACATGTTTCAAATTGTGGAATCCTTTTAAGGTAATGCGATTACGTATTAAGCCTGTTTATGCAAATAAAATTATGTGCTACAGAAAAACAGGAAACCAAAAATCAGAATCAGATTTTAGTGGGTGTTGACTCAATTTATGTTGGGGTACAAGCCGCTAAAGGTAAAGCGAATAGCGTACAAGATGTTTAGCCCTTTCTTGTCAACATATGAATATTTTTGTTTATGCTGTTAAGCTTTGTACTTTGACATAAGGGTTTAACTTTAGCAGCATAACCATTTAAGTGCAATCTTGAGAAAATCTGACTTAAGTATATTCTCGACAGTCTTATTAACTCATTGAAACAGAACAGTTTACGTACTTATGTACTTACGAACAAAATTTTGTTTGATAACGGAATGGAATCAATCTTAAGGTGCTCGTGATTTCATTATTGAATTCAAAAAAAAATTCACAGGTATTACATGAACGATTCTAAGCATTTTATGCCTAGATGCCTTCCACTTAAGTAACAATGAGTTTTGCCTGACGCGGGCGTTCAAAAGCCAAAAACACTCATCTAGCGACCGAGTCCCATCTTGAGTCATACATCATATTAAAGCTTATAAATTATGCTTTATGCAAAGTATTTTTAAGTGTAAAAAATTTTCGTGAAAAAAAATTTTTTTCACCAAGTAATATTTTTTTATAAAAGGAACACTTAAAAATTAATAGGACCACTTACTTAAATTAATTTGTAAACTTTGGTACAAAGGTACAAATTTTTGAAAAATACCGTTTTCAGAACATGACTAAGAACGCCAATTCCAACACTCTGTATTTTAACAATACATGGATTATTGTTCTTGCACACCGGAACAACCATATTGTCAAATTTGAGCGAAATCGGAGACAAAAAAATTTTCAGTTATTTACGAAAAAATCGCAATTTCAAATCAAACTTATATAACTTTTTATTAAATTTAATTTTTCGATTATAAAATATTAGGCAATAATCCTCATCAAAAACTCTTCAAAGAAAGACTAAATAAACTTTTGGCTTAGCAAGTAAGTTTTTACTGTGCTACATTCAAAAAGCTTGACTCTTTGTTGTTTTGTTGCTTGTTATTAGTCGTTTAAAGTAGGATAAAAGACAAAACTTTGAGATATAAAACTATGCAGGCATGATTTTGTAATATATTGTACTTAATTTTTTTCCTAACATCTTACAATTCATTGCCTTCTATATGTACGTATGTATTTGCAACCATATGTTCACATCGACACGTTTCATATTTTTTCTTTGAGTTTTTTTCTTCATATGAATATTGCTAAAACCTACGCTAGAAAATCATATTAAATTTAGCCTTGAGATACCAGACAATGCTACCCATGATAAAGTCGGAAAATGTATTAAGTTCAGATTGACACCATACTTTGTTGGGAAATTCAAGAACAAATTCAATAAAGTATTTTGTTGCCGCTTACGCTTAAGAGGGACACAAAAGTGACACAAATGACACATTCATAGGCGTTATATTGTGCTGTTCAAGTTTATGAAAAAATTAATAACATACGATATGAATAAGGCTGACATAATAAGCACAGACCAAATGTATAAATTTCTGGAATGTGTGTATAATATACACTCTCTATATAAAATGCTGAAAAGAGAATAGCACAATAAAAATGTCTTGGCACTATAAATATTACAGGGTGGCTGATTCGAACTGTTACCAACTTCAGATAGACTTATCTGACAGATGGCATGATGTTAGTTCATTCTATTGTCAACAAGTAACCAAAAGCATTTGCGCGTCAATTTATTGAAAATAAAAAATTTTCGAAATGGAATTCAAACGTAATAGTGTGATTGCTCTTTATTTGGCTGGAAAATCGCAACCAGCAATTGCTCGTGAGCTGAAACATTTAAAAGTGAATAAAATGTTTGTGTATCGGACCATAACACGTTACAATGGTACCGGCAGCGTTGCCAAACGACATGGTGGTGGTCGGAAAATAACTGCAACATCACCAGAAATGGTTCGAAAGGTGAAGGCCAGAATTGAGCGAAATCCGAGACGCAGTGGCAGACAAATGGCTGCCGAGCTGAAAATATCGCATGAACGAATGCAACACATATTGTCAAACAAGCTCGGACTAAAAGCCCTCAAGTTCCAAAAGGCGCATGATCTCACTCCAGCTCAAAAAAAAGTTAGGCTCGATAGAGCCAAGGAGTTGTTGCGCTTGCACGCCGCCGGAAATCTGTCACAAATTGTCTTCTCTGATGAGAAAAATTACTGTATCCAGCAATATGTAAACAAACAAAATGATCGGGTTTACTTGACAGAGAGGTCCTACGAAAATTTAAATGTTCGTTTGGCCACCAGGACGCAGGCACCACCGCATGTGATGGTTTGGGCTGCAGTGACTGCTGATGGGCGCTCACACTCGTTTTTTTGGCCGCTGGCGTCAAAGTAAACGCCCAGGTGTATCGTGAATCAGTGTTGGAGGGTGCTTTACTACCGTGGGCACGCAAACATTTCGGTCGCAAGCCATGGACATTCCAACAAGACTCGGCACCGTCACACAAAGCTCGTGTGAATCAAGAATGGTTAGAAAAAAACGTTCCTAGCTTAATTTCTGCTCAACAGTGGCTCTCAAATTCGCCTGATGCGAATCCGATGGATTTCTCAACCTGGGGTATGTTGGACAGGAAGGTCTTGACTAAAAAATACCAGAGCGTTGATGAGCTAAAAGTGGCCCTTCAACGAGAATGGCGCAAACTTCCACAAAATCAAATTCGTGCAGCATGCGACTCGTCCTTCGACCGTCTACGGGCCATAGTTAAGGCCAAAGGTGGCCATATCAAAAATCTCAAGTAGATTCTTAAAATCTGAACATTTCCCAACAATTATAGCGTTTGATCAATAAAATCTGTGCATGGAAACTAAAAATATAGTCTTTTGAATTGGTAATACTTCGAATCAGCCACCCTGTACTTTTATATATGTATATTAATATATTTGACATGAATTCAATGTCAGAGGAATATAACATGGATATTTTATTAATTTTTGGCATTACTTATTCACAAAATTTAATATAGAGAATGTTTTAAATTTTTAAAGCTTTTTGTGTTGAAAAGTACGATAATTCAATTTATGCAATAAGTCATTTTAATGAAGCCAACACGTACATTTACAACCGAAAACATTGAACATAAAGAAGCATTTTTATAGACCCTTAATAGCATCACCTTGACTGACATAAATCCTAATGGCATCGGGTGCGACAGACAAGTCAACCAAGTTAACACTTGCCATTACTCTTCTGGCAAATGAATTCATTTCTATTAATGCAGGTGGTAATAATTCTTTAGAAGCTACACCTTTGCGTCAACGAACATTCGTGCTGAGCGTAACAAAGTGGATTTCATTTGTAGCAAACATTCATGAATCGAACAGTTAGACGCACCTGCGCTGATCCCTATAGCTGCAGACACAATATATGAGATGCTCCACAAGAAAACGGAGTTTATCTTCGTTGATAAAATTTTTCAGGAGAGCTAAAAATAAGATTTTATCCGTTTTCAGTTTAAGTTGGGATTCACTGCTAACACTGAACATTTTACAATCGATTTTAAGCCTTATATTTCTTATCTTTCACCATAAGTTTTATACATTTTAAGACGTTATATCTCATAGAGATAAAGATATTTCTATGAAATTAAATGAATGGGCACCGAACATAAATGCTATATGCTGGTCAAAAACGGGCGTAATCAAGTGAGTGCCGCGCCTACTTTTTAACGATTGAACATTTGAATACTTTATATCTTCCAAGCTATGCAAGACATTTTTATAAAATTTGGTTGGCATGTGCGGCATATGAAAATAGCATACACTGTTCAAAAAATTGGAGTAATCAGAGAAGTTCCACGCCAACTTTTTAACGATTGAAGATTTCAACAAGCCATCTTCCAAGCTATTTTGATGAAATTTGATAGGTAGATGTAAAGTAGGGATATGTAAAGTCCACGTCCATTTTTCAAATACATAAAATTTCCATTTTCCAGACGTGTACATGTATGCATATTATTTAAATAAAGCATTATTTCTGCAAATTTTAGATGAATTTTTTTCACAAAATAATTAATTTCTTAACTCACTTTTCATATTTCAGGAAAGCTATGTTAAAATTACCATATTTAGAACTTGGATATCTGCAAATTTGAGTTTTACATTTTACGATTTCAAAACGCCATAATTCAGTAAATATTTGGAATTTTCCGGTGATTGTCATTTTATTCAAAATAATATTGGTTTTATTTAAGATAAGGTCCCTTTTCTTGTGGAGCATCTCATATATAGAGTGTCTCGACATAATGTTTCATAATGATGATATAATACAGTTACATTCAATGTGAATGGCTTTGCATGAAAAATTTTGCAATGTATTTGAAAAGTGGAAAATATTCATTGGATTTTCATTATATAAATATTGTATTTCGGACAGTTTTCATTCGCACGTTTCTTAAAAAAAATTTCTAAATGGTTCAACGTAACAGTTGGTAAAAATGCAATTTATTGGCGTAAGTAGCATAAGTATTTCAAAAATTAAAAATTTAAATAAAACGTTGCTCCCAGAGGCAAGAAAGTTCCCTATTGGTGTAAGTATATAGCATAAGGATTTTGGTTCTGATCGAAAAATATTTGACCGTGCCCCCAGGCCATTAATGGTCGGAAAAACGCTATTTATATGAAAATATGTTAGTGATGAGCAAAATTAGTCTTAGTCTTGAGTCTCGAAAAATTACCAAGACCAAGACGATGATATTTTTGCAAGACCAAGACCAAGACTGCTATGTCTTGGTCTTGGAAATTAATATCCAAAATTTGTTTGACTCCCGTTCTGAAGATAAAATCATTTTAAAAACTCAACTGCTTTGGAAAAATATGGTTCTGAAATTTTGAATACTCAACATCTCAAAAAAATTTTTCAAGACGAAGACCGAAATCAAGACTTAATGAGCAAGATCAAGACTAAGACCACGACTCAATGTGCAAAAAGGCTGCTATGGTCTTGGTCTTGGTTTGCTCATTACTAAAATATGTGGCTTTACTCGAAAGAATTAATCTTATCTTTGAAACTATTTACCATAAGTGAATGAGATTTGGTAGGTATATGAACAATACTTGAGTAAATTGCATTCAATAAAAAAATTTGTGGTATCTCTGGAAATATTGGACTCAGTGGAATGAGATTTGGCACTGGAAAAAAAATTTTCAGTAAAAATGGAGTGGGCAACGCCGCCTTTTTTTAAAAAAATAAATTTGTCACATCGTCGCCAGAGTTCCCTTTTGCCCCATACGCATATTCGTTAAAAAAGCAAAATCACATAACTTGTGTCGACACAAACACAAGTTATTTGCTTTTGTTTTTTTTTTTCAAATATGCGTATGGGCAAAAGAGAACTCAGACGACGATATCTCTGCAACTATTTTACACATGTGAATAATGTTTGATTTCAGGTACCACCGTAATAATGTTAAACCAATTTAAGGTACTTAGTTGGTACGGAAGCAGTATTTTTTTTTTTTTTTTCTTATTTTTGTCTCTTTGGTATAGACACCAAGCAAAAAAAGGTTTGTTCCGATCGAAACATACTTGACCGTGCCGCCAGGCCGTTGAAAGTAGGTAAAACGCTATTTATGTGAAAATGCTATCTTTGAAACTATTTGACATAAGAGGATGACATTTGGTACATATGTGAACAATACTTGAACAATACTCTCTAAAAATATTTGACTCAGGTAAATGAGATTTGGTACAAATCTAATTGGCTCTGGGAAAAAATTTTCAATAAAACTGAACGATGCCACACCCCTTCATTCTAAAAAAATCAAATTTGTATCATATTTGCTATGACAAATTTGGTTTTATAAGAATGAGGGGGTGGCTCCGCCCATTGTTATCGAATATTTTTTTCTCAGTGCCAATTAGATATGTACCAAGTCTCATTTACCTGAGTCAAATATTTTCAGAGATAAGACAATTAATTTTTTCAATATCTTGAAAATTTTCGTTTGATGATTTTTCCGTATTACTTTAGACAATATACAAAATTTTATTGACTTTTTCAACAAACTTATTCAAGTAAAAAGATACAAATAATTTTATTATTGTATTATCGCCAACCATACACAGTTTATAAGAATATACGTACGATTTTATCAAGAGGAAATTTAATACTCAGCACAAACGGAATATTTATCTGATCATAAAAATATAAAAAATTGCTACAGGCAAATTTAATTTAATCAGAGTAGAACTTTTAGTAAGTGGCAGTTTTGATTTGAAATACTTAAATTGCTTTGAATTTCTTATTTAAATTTACTTAAAAGTTTTTACTCAATTTACTGGTGTATTCATTTATATGTACGTACTTGAATATAAATTTCTTTTAAGAAATAAACTATAAAATCCAATTAAGTTTATATGAAAAATGGGTTTCCCAAATAAAACACTAAACTTACCGCTATGAATACAAGGCAATTATGCACTGCATAAGAAAATGTGTTGCAGCACAATTCCGCGGTGCAATAGATAACGAGATAACGTGTTAAAAAAAATGTATTCAACCGAACTCCACTAGTATACACGCGCGATTAAAGCCAACGTTTTATTGAAATTGCATTCAAGGATATTCCATTTTCTGTCAAAATTTTTAATTCAACTTAAATATTTAATCCTCCGACACATAAAATTCACAACATGTCTTGAATTTAAAAGTCTTAAATCATACAGTATTAAACATCTAAGTAGTGAGGTTTGTTTTTTATTTTTTTTTTTTTAAGGAAAAATATTTAATTTTCCAGTACCTACTAAAAAACAAAAAGGTGAAAAACAAACAATATTACTGATTTTTCATGCACAATAACTCATAAACATATAAAGCATAAAAACAAACTTTTCTCTTCCTTTGATAAGCCACACAAACGACTCTTTTCAACGCATAAAAATTCGTGGCATTAATAGGGCTAATAACACTTGACTTTGGTATGGTACATTAATTTTGAATGAAACCTTAACGTAATTTACCGCATCGCGTATGCAAAAATGAAAAAGCCAACAACATTATACAGAAAAATTTAAAACATAAATTGCACTTGAACCTTTTGAATAGAGTTTTTTCATTACAGTGTAAAATATTAAATAAACCTACTACTTAGCAAATTTATAACAAAAATGCTCATATTGTTTTTTTTGTTTTAATAATTAATTTTAATTCTAATGAAAGAAACGTGGGAAAAAATATTACGCCTTTTAAAAATAATAAATGTTTGCTGCAAGCAAAATATCAAAGAATCTACGATAACAAAATACAAATATTTTCCTGGAACACTTGGTGAAGGAAATGTATTTTTATATGAAACATTTTATATGAAATATGATGGTAGTTTAAAAACTAAATATCTTGGTTTCTTAACAAAATCATATAGAAAAGTGAAAAGCATAGTACTAATTAAGGCGACTTTTAAATTGATTAACACTAATTCAACATTTATCTGGGCTTTCATAATCTTTTTTGTAATACTAATTAAAGTAATAAGCTTCTTGCTGTAGCCAACTTAAAAATATCCCTTTCTGACAATTTTCTTTAAGCGGAAAGAATGAAGCAAAAACTTTTAATTGCAGCATTAAAATCAAGAACTTTTTAAATTACCGTAATATTCAGATAAAGGACAATATGCTCTGGTGATAAAAAAGAGAGAATATTTAATGCAAATTCTAAAGCTCGCAGCAAAGTTACTAACATTAATATTTATGGAAAAGAATAACTTACAAATTCACAAGTTAAGCTGCTATTGAAATCATATTATACTCATAATAACGATGCTGATGTTGGAACTGATTCTCTGAGGTGAAGTTTCAAAATTTTTTTCATGGAAAAAAAAAATGCATTACATCAATCAATGAATAAAAATTTAAGCTGAGATTATTTAAACTAAAATATTACCTATGTTAATTCTGCAAAAAAAATTGTAAAATGAAATAAATCCATGAAAACAAATTTATGCAAAAAAAATTGAGCAGAGTGGACTTACAGAGTTCAATAAATATAGCAAAACGTTTTCAGCACAAGTACTATCTTTGCAATAAATATTTTTGATATGTGAGTCATTTTTTCATCATTAGAAAAAAATTACTTTTCTTCCATTTTAACCACTTCTGATCCAAGCACTTTAAAAGCGCTTGTCCCCATAAAAATTTAGAAGCTCTTTCACAATGATTTTTTAAAGGCTGCAGTAAAAACAACATGGGTTCGAACTCAGCCAGGGTGATTTATTTTTATTATTGTTTTTTGCTTTATTTTTTTGTTATTAAAATATTTTTTATTTAACATCTTTTATCTCACTTTTCTATTTTCCATTCTCTTATTAATTTACTTTGTATAACACTGTAGAACAAAATTTGGTCGAAAAAAGTTAACTCGGATCTGACGCTGCGGGGTGAAAATATAGGCAAAAAAAAAAAAAACCATTTGGCCCATTTTGTTCAAGTTGGCTCTAGTTTTCGAGAAAAGGCCGTTTGAATTTTGGACCTTGAACTATGTGGTTTTTTCGATATATCTCTTAAGCAAATTAAGTTTTATTGCATCTGATGATGGGGTTTTGTTCGTCTCGTCTATATCTACAACTTTTACCAACAAATTGGTCCTTTAAAATGCATTTCCGGAAAGTTGGAGCACAAAATTCCCAAAAAAGTGATATTTTCGCCTTTTATGACATTCGGCTCAATAGTAATCACCCGAGTGGTGGATTTATGCCTTTTAACCTATAGCTGAGATCCATACAAACACTTTGGTATAATATATGTGGCATATGGGCAAAAATTTCTCAAGTGAGCCATCTAAGAAATTAAACGTAAAAAAGGCTTTAACAAAATGATGTTTTCTGACAACTAGTAAAGATTTTGTAAAAATGTTTTTTTAGAGATATTAATAAAATGGTGTTTTTGATTTGTAAAAAAATGTTTCATTTATTATTGAAAATCCCTATTTCAAATAGGTACATAAAAATTAAGCAACTTCTTCGTCTCTGAGAAAACTTTAAAAAATAGGTAAGCACTCTACACTTGTCAAGAAACTATATTCCAGAAAAAAACTTGGGGTAATCGATATTGGTTCAAAAGTTATTAACAATATAGTGATGTCGTGCAAGTCTTTTTTCAGCATTAGAGAAAAACAACACATCTTACGAAAAAAGTGTATATGGCACAAAATGCTTAGAATTATCTAAGGAATACGTGTGAGTTTTTTTGGAACATATCAATTTTTTTTTTCGGACCTTTTGAAAAATTATAAAATGTCTCAGAAAATTCTGAAAAAATTCACACATATTCCTTAGATAATTCTAAGCATTTTATGCCATATACACTTTTTTCGTAAGATGTGTTGTTTTTCTCTAATGCTGAAAAAAGACTTGCACGACATCACTATATTGTTAACAACTTTTGAACCAATATCGATTACCCCAAGTTTTTTTCTATGATATAGTTTCTTGACAAGTGGATAGTGCCCGCATATTTTTTTTAGTTTTCTCAGAGGCGGAGAAGTTGCTTTAGTTTTATGTACCTATTTGAAATAATGATTTTCAATAATAAATTAAAAATTTTGGTCCAAAAAAAAAGTACCATTTTATTTCCCGACCTACGCTAAATATCTCTAAAAAAAACATTTTTTGCAAAATCTTTCTTAGTTGTCAGAAAACTTCATTTTGTTAAAGCGTTTTTTACGTTTAATTTCTTAGGTGGCTCACTTGAGAAATTCTTGCCCTTATGCCACATGTGTTATATCAAAGTGTTTGTATGGATCTCAGCTATAGGTTAAAAGGCATAAATCCACAACTCGGGTGATTACTATTGAGCCAAATGTCATAAAAGGCGAAAAATATCACTTTTTTGGGAATTTTCTGCTCTAACTTTCCGGAAATGCATTTTAAAGGACCAATTTGTTGGTAAAAGTTGTAGATATAGACGAGACGAACAAGCCCCCATCATCAGAAGCAATAAAACTTAATTTGCTTAAGAGATATATCGAAAAAACCACATAGTTCAAGGTCCAAAATTCAAACGGCCTTTTCTCGAAAACTAGAGCCAACTTGAACAAAATGGGCCAAATGGTCTTTTTTTTACCTATATTTTCACCCCGCAGCGTCAGATCCGAGTTAACTTTTTTCGACCAAATTTTGTTCCACAGTGTAATTTAATTGAAATTGATTACACAATGATTCCATGTAAGGCTGCAGTAGGAACAATATGGGTTCGAACCCACCCCGGGTGATTTTTTTTTTTAATTCTTTTTATTTTTTTGCTTTATTTTTTTTTTATTAAAATATTTTTTATTCAACATTTTTTTATTTCACTTTTCTATTTTCCTTCCTCTTATTTATTTACTTCTTTTAATTAAATTAAAAATGATTACACAATGATTCTATTAAGCATTCGAATGCCAAATTCTGTTTCTATCTATCATACGGACGGTCGTGGATTCAAATCCTGGTGGTGCCATTGTTTTTCTTTTTTTATAATTTTATTGATAAAACGCTTATCGCAGCATTACAACTAAGCGCTTCAAAAGGCTTTTTGAAGTAAGGCTGCGGTAAGCACGCTTACATCCTAAGGCATGGAATGTTAAAAAGAAAGTATAGTTCTTACGGAGCGGAAGCGCTTATTGCTGAAAAAGGATTTTTGAAGCACTACTTTTCCCTTGGGAAGCTTTTGACATTGAATTATTTCACTGTAATAAATTAATGACATTAACATTGCTACAAAAGATATTAGCTGGTAAATTACATATGTATTAGAAGCATATTATTAAAATATCTATGTGCAAACACATGTAGTATGTACATACACTATGTATATTAGTTAAGTTTAAATGAAGATTAAAGGCATATTTTGGAGAGACATTTTTTTGGAAATAAAATGAAATAGACAAAACATTAATTGAATCATACTTGAATACATAGAAAAGGCAAATTCAATTTGGATGTTATTATTCACTACACCTAGGGTATATTCACTTTGTCCCTCCGTTTATATCGCAGAGAGGATAACGTGGCAAGTATGGAAATGTATTTGCATATGTGACACTGAACAAGAACAGGGTCCTTAGGACACTTCAAAATGATAACATAAAAAACTATATGCCCACATTTTTAACTAGGTCTTTTAAAGATACCAAGTACATATGTACATCAGACCGGTTCGATTTTGTATGAAGAAAAAGAA
The DNA here is from genome assembly GCA_951812925.1 of Calliopum simillimum. Taxonomy (NCBI): domain Eukaryota; kingdom Metazoa; phylum Arthropoda; class Insecta; order Diptera; family Lauxaniidae; genus Calliopum; species Calliopum simillimum. The sequence goes on along the minus strand of OX638372.1, from coordinate 40,942,725 downwards.
ATCATCCCGAAACAGACTCAAAATTTAGAAGGATTTGTGAAAACGATATCTCCATTATTTTTTTATCATTTCGAGAAAAACCAATGGAGCACTTTTGATTCTACTGAAGGCCCATCTGGGCTCAAAAGTGCTACATTGGTTTTTCTCAGAACGAAAAAAAAAATAATGCAGCTATCGTTTTTAAGATTACCGCTAACTTTTGGGTCGGTTTCGGGATGAATCTTAATTTTGACCCTATCTAATATACACGTATCATATTTCAAATGGATTTCTACATATCAATATGTAGTTTTTTAAACTTATTTGCTTCTGAAATTAAAACCACATCACATCAGTACATATTCCGTGAATTTCTATTTTTCACTACTTAACTGCTTAGTTATAGAAATTTACATCATCACCATCTTTTTTGATCCAAGGAAATATTGAAAAATGAATTTTAGTTCATTTGCAATCCATATCATTGGAGAGGACGAACATATGGTAAAAATATCTGCTGACTTTACATTTTTAAATGGAATTGGCATTTGAGTTATGGCAGCAATAGCAACAACTGCAGTAACATAACAATCGCGCCAATGCAAAGGATTAATTCCATACTTCAGAGATGAACTTTTTGTTGTTTTCTTTTATTTCTCTACGAACTCTATAAACTTGAGCAGGGTGCTTGGAATTCAATTAGAACTGAATGGTTTTATTTGAAATCAAAGAAAAAATTGCGATAGTGATATGGAATAAACAACAAAGTAATAAAAACATAAGCAAATGTGTCAGTTGCACATGAAAATGGAAATGGACTTTAGAAAATGATGGAAATATTCTCTTTGAAATAACAAAAGATTCCCCATGAAAAAAAACAGTAATTCGTTTTACTTATTCCTTATGTTTGTAACTTAAGAGTGTTGTGAAAGTTTGATATATAAAAAGTGAAGTATTATAGTGAAAATTATTAGTTCTGCAATCTACATACATGATTCCTTTCTAAGCTCTATATGAAGGTGAAATCATTATGTTTATTTTAAAAAATACAGGGTCCGCCATCTTACGTTTTTTTTTTTTTTCACCTAGTGCTTATTTTGTGAATGGTAACACTTAGCTAATGTCTGAACTAACAAATAATTAGTTTAATCTTTCCGCTGAACGAATATTGTTGTGTATACGCTTGAACAACGCTGGGAAATATTGCGAAATTACTTTGAAAATCATGGTAATGTTGCAGAATGTGTGCGAAAATTGCGTATGGATTTTGGAAGAAGAGAAGCACCGTCAGCACCGTATGTTCGTTATGTTGTGAAAAAAGTGAAAGAAACTGGCGTCCTCATCGATAAACCAAAGCGTAAAAAGCCAAAACCAGTGCGTACACCCGAGAATATTGCTGCTGTGGCAGAAAGTGTGCGTGAAGCGCCATCAACAACAATTCACCGTCGTTCTCAACAATTGAACATTTCGGAGACATCATTGAGACGAATTTTGCATAAAGACCTTGGTATGACGCCATACAAAGTCAAATTGGTTCAGGAGTTGAAGCCAACTGACCATCCAATGCGTTTTCGCTTCGCTAAGTGGGCCTGCGATCGACTTACAGAAGATACCGATTTTGCCAAAAAAATCATCTTTTCAGATGAAGCTCATTTTGATCTTGGCGGGTATGTAAACAAGCAAAATTGTCGCATTTGGGGCACAGAAAACCCGCACGCATACATTGAAAAGCCGCTGCAACCAAAACGAGTCACTGTTTGGTGCGGATTTTGGTCCAGAGGCATAATTGGGCCATTTTTCTTCGAAAATGAGCAAGGAGTGGCCGTTACAGTCAATGGCGATGGTTATCGGGCCATGTTGAACGAATTTTTGTTCACAAAAATTGAAGAAGAGGATATTGGCAACATTTGGTTTCAACAGGACGGCGCTAAGTGCCACACAGCCGAAGCTACACTCGATGTTTTGCGCCCTGTTTTTGAAGATCGCATTATCAGCCGCAGAGCGGATGTCGTTTGGCCACCTCGGAGCTACGATTTGACACCGTTGGACTATTATTTATGGGGCGCACTCAAAGATAAGTGTTACGCCGACAAGCCAGAGACAATTGACGCTTTAAAGGACAACATTCGTGAAGCCATTGGTGAAATACAGCTGCACACAATCGATAATGTGCCTAATAATTGGACCGATCGTGTAGGCTACTGCATGGCCAGCCGAGGCAGCCATTTGAATAAAATTATTTTTCATTATTAACCGGAAGGATTGTACTTTCAAATAAAAAAAGAAATTTGAGAAAATATCTAGTAGTTTTTTTTATAGAATTTTCAAAAAAAAAAGTTATTTGGCGGACCCTGTACTAGTATCTCAATTTTTGATCAAGAAGTTGAATTTTCCTTAACTCTATTTCGGCAGAAGTACATTTGCGATGTAATCAAACATCGATACATCCCAATGCCAATTAAAAACGAATCACTCTTTAAAGTTCAAGGACAAAGCGAATACAGAAATCACTAGAAATTTACGATAGTCAGCTTTATATTTGAAATGTATTTATTCGCACAAAAAAAAAAAAAATAAATCACCTGATCATGCATTTAAAGAAGACAGTCAAAACACTTGAAATTTCTACGTTGAAAAAATTCGGGCACTCTGCCACCATGCACCGTTGACTTTTATTGCAGATGTCCTGTGTGTATTTGACTTGTCGTTCAGTTTTTCATATGCATTGAAAGTGAGTAAGTGCTATCGGGTGAAGGATTTTTCTAATAAATTTTGTTTTCTTTTTTTCTGAGGTATGAACACGATAGTGGTAAAAATGTTTATACGAGTTACCAGAAAAACAATATAACAAGGGTTGACACGTTCCATTTTTTCGCTTTTTTGTTACCTTGGCGATATATTTGACAATTTGAATTGTGCCAGTCACATCGGTTTTATTTTATTGCATAGCAGAATTTGCATCCAATATGATTTGTACATAAAGGTAAATATTTATGTGAGAACATTAAATGGTTGATAATACATGAAGCAAAACATGCCAAGCACGGCGTGCCTGAACTAATTTAAATGACATGAAAAATCACTTTTCTGATTTTGATGCGAATCGATTCGAATGATCATAGACAACATGTAAACCAAAATTTAGCAACATTGGTGGGGCCGTTTTCGAAACAAATTGATTTAAAGTTGAAACGCAACATCTAGCGACATCTCGATGATTGACATGAAATTCCCTCGGCTAATAATTTATTGATAGCTGACAACATTGTTTCTTTACTGAAATGTTGTTAAAGCATGCTTTTCTTTGAAGTTAAGCCCAGAATATAAAAAATATAATGCTGAACTCAAAGAAAGTTATTGCGACTTGAATATTTCTATTACTCCAAAAAGCAGAATTTTGTGATAAAGTAAGTAAAGGACTTTTACAGTAAAGGACTTTTGAGTCGGTTTCGGGATGATTTTTTTTTTTTTTTTGCTTCATACAAATTTAACCGGTAATATACATTCATACCCACATACATTTTTTAGTGTTCCTCAAACTACATTCCAAGGTTAACTGGTGCACCGTGAGAGACTATCGACTGTACTCAAAGTATTTTTGACAAATAATCTGAAATGTTCCTTCAACTCAAAAAATTTTAAAAACACTGACTTAGGCATTGTCGGTTGTAGGTATTATTGATCAAGTCGAGAAGTTGGATAGCACGAAGAAGCTTCCAAAATTGTTGCAAAGAGCCTCATGGGGCTACAGAAGATCTATGAACCAAACGGAAAAATGCTGGAGACATGATAATGTTAGTCATAATCCCCAACATGTCGAAAAATTGCATTGCATTGGTCAAAAGTATAAGCCCGAATAATTTGTGCAAAATATAATTTCGAACTTTCTTTCAAATATTTTAAAACCTATCATTGCAATAAAATCATTTCGTTGATTTATATATGAGAAACGTATAGTACCATTTCCCATAAACATAGAAATGCTGAATAACCGCGAGCGTTGCCATATGACTAAACGGCCTTTCACTCAATTTATAACCCCCAACTTAAATTTTTCTTTTTTTTTGTATAGAAAAATAATTGGTTACTACCTGTTGAGTTATTTTCTTTCTCCGATTCTCAGTACTTTAAACCACAAAAATAACAGAAAAACTTAACAAAAAACAACAACTATAAATGTCTTTTTATTTTGTAATAAAAGCTCCTAGTTCAATTCGAACCATAATGACACTTTCATGCCAATTCCTTTTCATTGCAAAGTGGATGGTAGTGAAAAAATGACAGTTTCAATGGCATAAAACTCATTCAAATTCAATTATCTGGGAATTTTTTATTATTTTCTTTTGCAAATCTTGAACAAGCTTTTGAAGAAACTTTTCAGCCACAATAGAAAATCGATTTTGAGAAACGATGTATTAAGTACACAAGTGAAACTTAATTTATTCAAAAAGAGAGAGAAAAGGATTTGTATCCCGTGCGAACCGTCACTGATTATGCAAAGTGCAAGTTAAAGTCTTTTGAATATACGTTGAAGTTTGCACATCAATTCTTACGCGTTTTACAGATTTTTTTTTTAACAATTTCTATAAATTGATTAAATTTAAACCAAATGATGAAATTAAAAAAATTTAAATGTGGGATAACACTCATTATAGCAAACTTAAAATTGCACACAGCTTTATTTAATTTCAAATTTTTGCAATGTTTGCAGTCAAATGCGACATTTAAAGCCTATGCACTGAGACTCATATTTTAGCAATGCTGGTTGTTTTGGTTATTCTACAAAACGACGAATAAAAATAATAATAAATTCCTCTTAATCCAAAAACCAAAAACAAAATTTGTTCGAAAAAGCACGCACATGTGATAAATATTTGTAAAAATGTTGCACACATTGAACCCACACATACAGAATAAATTGGTGGCACAGCTGTGGTTTTTTATACGATACAGAAAATTGTCACCCGCATTTTATGCGGATTATCTAAATTGGTGGAAAACATAAATTATCCTTTTTGGCCACAATTCAGGAGAAAATAACATAAATTTTCGAAGATTTTTAGTTCACATATTTGTTGCGTGAGATTAAATTATGTACTAAAGTGGTACGTTTGTGATGAATTGAAAGATAAGTTTAAGGGTTTTCTAACAAAAGCCTTAGTTATTTACATAATTTAATAATAAGAAAAATTTATTTCGGGAAAAAAGGTGAAGCAATTTTAAATTTTCTTTATTTCGGTGATAAAAAATCTATATATAAATAGACAACCGTAATCGGTTCAGTCCCTGTTTCTATTTCTATTTTTTTTTTTTTTTTTTTTAATATATAAAGCAAATAAAGCATAATTTCGATATTTTCTTTAGAAAACTTTTTATAGAGAAATAGTTTATATAAAAAAATTAAAAAAAAAAATTGTTTATGCAAGAAATATTGAAACCAAAAAAAAAAAAAAAATGTTGCAAAAATTTCGAATTTTTGTATTTTTTTACTCTTTCTTTTTACTTTTTTAGGGTAAAGAAAATATAGCGAAATATAATTGACAAATTTTTGAAAATGAGGAAAATCGGTCAACGGACACGCCTACCGCCCATACAAAATATATAATGAAAACCCAATGTGCACAAAAACGGATGAGGATCCGTTTCGAATACATTACGAGTTCATAAAGGTATAAAAAACGTAGTCCGCGGTAACGAATCCATTTCGAACCCGTAACGTACATCAAAAACGAATTCAAAACGCTTTGTTTAGATAAAAAAAAAAAACATTTTGAAGCGCTTATTAGCGAATAAAAAAAAATTAAATTCCGCAGTGCGGGCCCGTTTCGAATCCGAAACTTATGTAAAAACGAATTCAAAACGGATTTGCTTTCAAATATGTTAATGCTTTATATTTACAGAAAAAAACCGTTTTGATGCGCCTATTAGCAATTAAAAAATAATAAAAAGAAAAAAAAGGAAGAAAAATAAAGGGTAAAAATCCACCTCTGGTAGGATTCGAACCTGGGCAAATCCATTTCGATTCCGTAAATACTTGAAATACGAACTCAAAACGGATTTGCTTTATTTAATTTTTATGATAAAAAAAATATTTTTGATTTGTTTTTTTTTTCTTTTTATTTTATTGCGTATGATTTTTTGTAAACTTTTCAAACTCTGTTTGAAAAAATGTTTTTGATTCCAAATTTGAGTAGGGTAAGGGAGGGAAATATGGACCACCCATCTTTCTTTTTTAAATAAAACCCAAAATACATAAAACAAAACAATTAATTGTATGTCATTCAGTAAAGGAAACAATTTACCTTTATTCTGATTCACTTTTAGAAAAATATCTCATCAGGATAAAGAAAAAAAATTAAAAAACTGAAAATACTCAAAATGAAGATAAAAAAAAAGTGTAGTGTAATATGGACCATATAGTCCATTTGGTACAGAAGTCGTATATAAAAATGTCACTTCCACATTCGGCACATTTTTCATGACTCCAAGAACGTCAGATTACACATTCAACCCAAAATTTGCCACGTCGATCTTCTGAGTAAGGGTATTACATATAATGACCATCAGACTCGTCATGAAAACTGCAACTAGATTCCCCATCTGAAAAAGATGATAAATACATTTGTTTTTGAGGCTTTTTTCTTTGGTGGTCCATATTACCCACAGCACGTGTTGGTGAAATAAATGGTTTTTTATCAAAAACTCTTTTGGTTAATGAACTTATTTGTGCTAATAAATTATAAATGGTGTTCACTGACTTTATGTAATTAATCATTTATTTAAAAACGCGATGTCTTTAAAGTGAAATAATGAAATATACTCACCAGAAAAAAATTATCACTGATCTTTTTTTTAGAAAAATCAACTTTACAGAAACATGCGACTTCACCGAACGCTAAAATCGACCTATTATAAGCTTTGGGTATTAGCGTTTAGTTTGAACATGAATAACGGTAAATCCTATGTATGCAGTGGGAAATAACCGTGTGGTCCATATTACCCACGTAGTCCATATTTCCCTCCCTTACCCTGTATAACACTTTTTATCAAAAGAATGGAAGAAAAACAACACAGAATACTTATAAAAAAACAACAGAAATTTGTTTAATTTACAAACTTTAAATCTCAACATCAAATAAGTCTACATCAGTTAAGTAAACATCCTATCGGTCAATAGCCTAGTTGTCTAACGTCTCGTGTATGAAAGAGTAATGCCCCGGGAGCCTGAGTTCGAATACCGGCTGGGCTAGTAGTTTTTTTTTTTTTTTTTTAATTAAAAATAAGCGCTTCACCCTGTTTTCTTTTTTTTTTATAAGCAGCATTTACATTATTAAAAGCGAATCCGTTTTGAATTCGTTTTTGATGTACGTGACAGGTTCGAAACGGATCCATAAAAGAAGAAAAAACGATTCTTTTTTTTTAGGAATCCTTCCCGCAAACGGATCAGTAACGGATACGTAACGGATTCCGTAACGGATAAAAAGAATGAAAATATGAACCCGTTACGGATCCGAAACGAGTCCGTTTGGCACACTGGGTCATTTCGAGAATTTTTGAGATCATCATAAAATAAAAATCGCAACAACTCAAGATTTTGCATAAATCGACGTTGAGCGAACTCTAAATGACCTACAAAAAAATTTGAAAAAATTTCACCTCACTTTTTTGACACCTTTAACAGATTTATGAGCATCATGGTGGATTTCTAAAAATGTTTTGTTTTGCATCAGTATAATAAGTCGCTTTTTTTATTTTTTATGATCGCGGACATGTTGATATTTTTCCACATAAACAAAAGATGGGAATTTAAAAAAGTCTACTTTGGAATGTTTTTTTTTTTTTTCATAAGCATATTAACGTATGAGAGAATTTTCAATTCATGCACATTTTTTTACATCATACGTATACCACAAATAACGCCTAAAGCATAATTCATTTTGCAATTTATAACCAAAGCTTCCAGTGTTAATTAATAACATGAAATTTATGTTTATTGTGGTTCCAATTTTTTACCAAAACATAAATTTAAGTAAATTAAATTCAGCAACACAAACATTGGTTGCAAAACAATTCAAAAACCGCAAAAAATTTAACGCATTTTTAGCATACATTCAACAAAAATCAAATGGAAAATATTTTCATAAATAACTTCGAAAGTACAATTGCAACAGGAATTTCCACAAATACTTGCAATTCAATTCAATTAAAAAAAAACATGAATTGTAGAAAATAAAATTTTTTTCGACATTTTTTAAGTCAATGCACTATATGTCAAAAAGCACATTTTTCTGGCCAAAATTCATAACGTCTACATTGTCATGGTGACCAACTGCAAATGCAGTCTTCACGTTGACTCTAGACTAAAAGAACAATTCTGAAAAAAAATCTTAGCCCTTGGACTACCGGATCAAAAATTGTACTTTATAAGTTACCTAAATTAATAACACATACCAGCAAGGTTTTGTTTTCAAGCATTTCCGAAGTAACTTTGTGCGGAGAATCCGAATCCGAGATCAGAATTGACTCACCACCACAGGATTTGAAGATATTTGAGGTCAAACTCATGAAAAATGGCTATTTTTGAGGTTAGATAGAAACTGCACAAAATTTTAATTTTTTTTTTTTTTTTCAATTGTATCTGGCAGTTCTATTCAGTTTTTCAAAATGAGCTCTTAAAAGATGCCATACAAAACTTTTTATAAAAATTATGGCCGATTTAAGATGACATCTTGAAATCCCAAAAACGGGTAGAACGATATGATACCATCTTGAATTTCAATAACTTTTGAAGAAAGTATTGTATGACACATTTTAAGAGCTTGTTTTAAAGGCAAAAGTAGTACTCAACAAATTAAGCAAAAAAAAAAAAATAACTTTTGTACAGTCTACAACTAACCTCAAAAGTAACAAAAGTACTAATTTTTCGTATATTTACCTCAAATATCCATATTTTTCAAAAACCTAAAGCAAAAATTATGTGCACTTTTACGCAAGTTACTTGAACTAGTAGTATCTTCAGTATTTTTTCGTAAGAAATTGAAAACCAGCTTCTTCTTCTTTTTCTTTTTTGTCTGCCTTTTGCAATCAGACTTTGAATAAATCCGAATTGCGGAAGAAAAGTTACTTTAAAATTCATTAAAAAAAAATAAAAATTGGGTATCAAGCAAAGAAAAGTAAGTTATGAACAAAAGGCATGCTTTTTAGCCAAAATGGGCCTTCAGGAGAATCAAAAGTGCTCTCCAGGCTTTTCTTGGAACGGAAGAAAAACGATGCAGATATCGTTTTTAAGAGTCCTTATAAGTTTTGAGTTTGTGTGCCTGTGTTACCTACTTATAAAGTTTTTATTCATTTTTCGAACACATTGCTCTTTCAATCCAAAGAAACAAAAATGTTCTGTGTGGCATGCAAACTAAAAAAACTCCTAGCATCACTCAAGGGATGCTTATATAGTTCTTATTAAATATCTGACATTTAACAATACCGCAAAATATAGCCAATGACCCTAAATAAAAGGATTATACTAGAAACTGAACAATGCATACAGAGTAAAGTCGATTGCAAAATGCTTATCATAGCAATCGTGGATCGATTATGGGAATTTATGTATTTTGCTATACAAGTCCTCGCAAGCATTTGCGAGTGCTCACAAGTGAGCATTCAAAAACACATACATACATATATAAGTACTTACATACGCATGTGGAATAATTATTTCCAATATGTGGTCATTTAAACTTTAAGCAAAATGCTGAGCTGCAGCCGTATCAATAAAAACAAAAAGTTATACAATAAATATATTTTTGTTTTTTATTTTGCGATATTTCGACTTGAATTTTAAGTCATCATCAGGCACTGAATAGTATAAAGAAAAACAAAAAGGCAAAATAAATAAACACAGAAAAATTAATTACAAAAAATTAAATTTACATGGTTGAGATTTGTCGATCGACAGATGCTAACCGATTGTAATGAACTCGGAATTTTGCTCCATCGAGCTTGCGTTGAGGTGAGAGGTAGCGGCAGCACGTTCTTGCAAAGGCTTCGCTCGCCGGACGGGGTGGGGTTCTTGCTACTTCACCTGCACTCCAATTACACAAGATATAACGTGCTTAGGTAGATAAAAGAGACAAGGGGAGAGAAGGTGGGGAACTAAAACTCGGACGGACAAAGATCTATTGACTCTACGAAACAGACTTACCGGAAAACTCTGACATGCATATTGGAAGGACAGTTGTTAGTCCTTCTTGCCCATTACCCAACCATGTTACCAATATTTCCTACGAATTTCTTGGCAACCCCAAAAATACACAACATAATCGATTAAGCTTACATTAGGCTACATAGCTTTTGTTTATTCCGAATTCATATTAATTATACTAAACAAAATTTCATTTTTAAATTCTAAATGTTAATTTTAACATGGCAACGTTTGGTATTTTGTTTAAATGGTAAGATAATTTTACATCAATTTTCAACAAAAAAAATTTAAGAAATCAAGAAAACAAAAGTCAAAACCACTTTTAAAATTCTTTGTCCATGAGTGTTAAATTACCACAATGGATACTTCGAAAACTAAATTATACTCAAAAATTTGTTAGCCGAAATACTGGCTGCAAAAAGTGCCGAGAAAATTTTATAGGAAAAAAAAAAGTTAGTTTGTGTTCATCAGTGTAAATTTACACTTTGACAATTTTGAACTTAAATTATAAGCGAAAGTTTTAGTCCCAAAATATTGAAAAAATTTAGGGAAAAATCTGTGTTCAAACTTTGTCTTTTAGTGTAAATTGACACACATGTATATATGTATATTCAGGAGAGCAAAATTAAGCATAGGTAAAGGGAAAAAACTTACGTTGTATATACTGCAGACGAAGAAGGCCTCCAACGCTGGTTTTCTGTAAACAACAAAGTTATATGTATGTTTCCTGCCCTTATATACTTTTCTTTTTTTTTAAATTAACTTTATGCTTTTCCCACTAATTTAGATTATATTTCCTTTAGTTTTCCACTTAAGCTTTTCTTTATTCTACGTCAGTTATTTTACTAACCTTTTCCACTTTTTTAGTATTTTTGTTTTTCTTTTCTTTTTCGTATTTCACTTTTGTTTTTCAGATTTCTTTTACACATATGTATCTATATTCTAAGATTCTTTAATTTTCTTTTTTTTTTTCTATTTGTTTTCCTTCTTTTTAATGTTTTTAAACTTTTAATCCAAAATATAATGATCTATACGCTAAGTTAAAACCGATTGACTGATACAAATGTCATCAGTGATCTCTTTGCAGATTGTGCAGACATGGATAACTGTTTGCCAACTCTAACTAGAGATGTACACTAAACTGTCGGCATACTACTTTAGTTTTATGTACTTAATAATGATAAAATTTTCAAGTATAACAAATATGTAAAATTTTTCGTTACTTCAATTTATATTCTATTTTTAAGTAATGTAAAATAACTCTCTAAATGTTTTCAAGTAACTTTTAAGTACTTTAGGTATCTTTTAAGTGCTTTAGAGTAACTTAACCCCGTATATTTAAAATCAAATTATACCAATTTATGGATGAAACCCTTGTAGCGAACGGTGGCTTCGTGTAATGCCAACTTTTGTAGATCCTCTCAGGTGTTAAAGATGTTGCAAGTCGACTTTGTGGGAAATTCGAGACTCTTTTGACAATGTGGTGTATGAAAAAAATTTCCAACTATGTAATGGCCAAAATAACCGGTACAAACTAATGATGACCAAACTGAGGTGACACTTCTTTATGCCAATTGTACTATTTTTACAAGTTCTTTTATACTTCACAGCTATTTTTGACTTTTAATTATATTCTATGCTGTGCACATGTACACTTCTTGAAGTTTTTGATTAGAGAGACCATTCGCCGGAAGGAAGTATCGTACCAAAAAAAAAATGTTTTCTCTAAAATTCGATAATTCGATCATCACTACTTTTCTGACATCTGCTGGCAGGTAGTGTAAGTAGGTTACAGTAATTGCTTGAAGATCAGCAAATACAGTAAACTACTTTATGAGTTTTTAAAGCAATGTAAACCTTATTTTACACGAAATTTCTATATTCTAGTATAGAATTCGTAAAATGAAATTTATTGAAATTGATGACAGCAAATAGTATACGTAGTGAAAAAAAATTAAAGAGAAAAGTTGGTATTTGCAAAATCCAAGAAAATGAAAGCAAAACCGTCACAAAGCAGATGATTTTGAAATTTATTTAAAGTGAAAAATAATCTGGAAAACGGTGTTTGATTTTGCTCTAGCTTGCGGATTTTTGTATATCCTTTGCATGATAAACTCCAGCTTTTTTCCCATCGAAATCAGCTAATTCGTAATAACTATTTCCAATTTTATTTACCACTTTTGACTTTAAAAATTTAGGTGCAAGTTTCGCATTGAATTTTGCTAACTTATTGCTCTGAGCAAAATTTCTACGATATACCTCTTCTCCTAAAGCGAAGCTTATTGGTCTTGATCTCAAGTTGTAAACCTTTCTGTTCACTTCGTAGGCTTTTTCTAAATTCGTTTTAACCTTATCTCTAATAAGTTTTAGCTTATCAGAATTTTCAAGAATGTTTTCACCCTCATCTTCAAGCTGTAACTTCCTAAGCAGTTCATAGTGATCAGCGTGCACAATCATTTGTTGTCCAAATAGAACATGATATGGCGAAAAACCTATGGAGCTGTGAAAAGAACTTCTAAGTGAAACTGCAATTTGACTCAAGTGAACATCCCATAATCGCTGATCTGCAGCTAAATATGAACGAATTGCAGCAATGATTGAGCGGTTTACTCGCTCCGAGGAGTTTGATTGCGGCGAATAAATTGCAGTCAACATATGCCTTATACCATACTTGGTAAGAAATTGAGAAAACTGTGTAGAACGAAATTGCGAACCATTGTCGGTAATCACCACTTCGGGGACTCCAAAAATATGGAAAACATTTTCTTCTAAAAATTCAATTATAGCCGTAGTTGTAAATTTTCGCAACGCTTTTACCAAGGGAAATTTGGTCAAGTGGTCAAGGACTATAAAAATTCCCACATTACCAGATTTTGACCTTGGATAAGGGCCAAGAAAATCCATGTAAAGCCGTTGAAATGGACGTGAAGACTTTGCTCGCTCACCCATAGGTGGTCTTAATACAACGTTTGGTGCTTTGCACTGACGACAGGTTTCACATTTCGATACAAACTCTTTAACATCTTTTACCATCTGAGGCCAGAAAAAATTCAAGCGTAATTTTGCAAGAGTTTTTCCAATGCCACCATGTGCAGACATTGGAGGGGTATGAGCGCTTTCAACCACGCAAGAGGCGAGTCCCGATGGGATCCACAACTTCCATGGTGAAGCCTCTGAAATTCCACGATCGAATTCTGTTCTTTTATAAATAAAACCATCTACAACCTTGAGGTCAGGCAGATGTGACTGATTTTCAAGAATATGCTTTTGCAGCTGTTTGTATTCTACGGAAGAAAAATGTGGTGAGTTGAGATCCACTAAAGGCATAACCAAATCTACGCTTTGAATTTCACTTGAAGGTAAGCGCGAAAGAGCATCGGGAACAATGTGAAGACTACCCTTACGGTGTTCAATTGTAAAATTGAAACCCTGAAGTTTTAGGGACCAGCGCGCAAGACGGCCATTTAAGTCAGGTTGGCGCATCAGCCATTTAAGGCTTGCATGGTCCGTTATAACCTTAAATTGGTGACCTTCTACATATTCCCTAAACTTTTCGATACTCAAAACCGCAGCAAAGCACTCTAACTCTGTAATGGAGTAATTTTGCTGTGCTCGATTAAGCTTGCGCGAAAAGAACGCTATAGGTCGTTCTAAGCCATCATCGTCTTCTTGGGCCAAAACCCCACCAACGCCAGTCTTACAAGCGTCACAAGAAATAACAAATGGTTTGTCAAAATCAGGAGTAATTAACACAGGAGCAGCGGTTAGAAGTTCTTTTACCTGCTCAAAAGCTGATTGCGCCTCAGGTGTCCATTTAAAAATATTTTTCTTTTTCGTCAATTCTGTTAGGGGTGTTGTCAAGGCTGCATAGTTGTCTAAAAAGCGACGATACCAGCCAACTAGACCCAGAAAGCTCTGAACGTCCCTCACTTTTGTTGGAACCGAAATATTTTTTATGGCCGACACTTTTTCAGGATCTGGTTTGATGCAACCATTTCCCACAATAAATCCTAGATAACGCACTTCTTTCAAACACCATTTGCATTTTTTAATATTTAGCGTTAAGCCTGCTTTGCGCAACAATTGTGCTACTTCATATAATAATTTCATATGCTCATCAAAGCTACTACTAACTAAAAGCAAATCGTCTAAATATACAAAGACTTGATTCTTCATAGTTGCCGGTATTATTGCATCCATGAGACGACACATCGTCTGCGGTGCATTTGTCAGTCCGAAAGGCATAACCTTGAAGCGGTACAGAGGACGATTGGGGACAGTAAACGCAGTCATATCACGGCAATTTTCTGCAAGGCTTATTTGCCAAAACGCATGCTTAAGATCAAGTGAAGTGATAAATTCTGCCTTAGGCAATCTTGAAAGTATGCCATTTATTTTAGGCTGCGGATATGCATCCTTAATTGTAACGCTGTTAAGCTTACGAGAATCTAGACAAAGCCTAAGCTTGTCCTCTTTTTGCACTAAAGTCACTGGACTACTCCAAGGACAGTTAGGAGGTGCAGGTTCAATAACGCCGAGCTCGAGCATATTATCAATCTCTGCGTGCAGTTTTTTCTCAATTGCAGGTGAGATTGAAAAATATCTTTGTTTTATGGGCCTAGCACCCGATTCTATTTCAATTGTATGCTCAAGGACGCTAGTCTTACCTAACCCTTCTTTCTCAAAGTTAGGAAACAATGCAAGCATTTTACTTAAATGCAGTTTTTGCTGTGCGCTTAAAAAGTTTGTCACTATCGGTTGCTTCAATTCATCGACATTCATATTACACAAAATCAGATCGACTAAGCCAAAGGTATGCCAAAAGTCAATGCCAAGGTACAAATCTTGCTTCAAATCTGGTATAATAAATAAATTAACCAATTTCGTTTGCCCACGAAAAGTTATTTCAGTAGACACACTACCAACAATTTTATATTTGTGACCACCGGCCGTTTCAACAACACTTGCAATTTTCTTGTATGGAATATTTTTGCTTAAAAATTCAGCTGCTGCTGATCCACTTATACAAGAAATCGAAGCACCAGAGTCTAATAGAGCTCCTAATTTCATTCCGAAAATTTCAACTTGCAAATATGGTCTTAGATCGTCATTAACTTTAGTTAAAGAAGCTATGCATTTTTTCAAAATTAAATTTTCAGTTTTAATACGAGAATAATAGTTACGAATACGTCTTGAGTTTCGTTTTACTTTCTTACAAACATTATGAGGGATAATAAATTTTAAAGCTTCGCAAAAAATTCGTTTTCGAGCAATTTCATAAGCCTTTAGACGCTCATGATAAGGCTTTAAAGGATAAAGAATGGGTTTAATGCTATTTTCATTTTTAGAAATGTTTAACGTTTGTGTGGAAGCAGTGGCAGTTAAATTTTTATTTGCTTCTATTGTTGTCTCGAGCGCAAGCTGGTGTTGGTGCTGCTGCTCGCTTTGGAGTTTCCCTGTTGACATTTCTCACATTGAGGCTTATAAACATTAGGAAGACCACAACCAAAACAGAAAACAGATCTTTCTTCCATGCAATCTACGTACCTATGGCCATCCTGTCTACAGTTCCAACAGTTTAAAACTCTTTCATTTTTGTCTGTTCCCTCTTTTCTTTTCCTAATTTCATTAATTTCTTCACTCAACTTATCGTTTTCAAAATACTCACATTCCGCGTCAACTTCACTAATTTGTTTTTTAAATCCCTTTTGTGCCTGATCAAGTTCTTTACTTAATGCTTCTCTACGTAGCACTAATTGACGTAATTCAGACATGGTATCAATCCTGAGATAAAACAATTCTTTACGGATATGTGGTCGTACATTTCTTCTCAAAATCTCCACTAATTCGCTTTCGCGTATAGGTACTCTTAACCTGTCACATATATGCAAAACTTCGGAATAGAAATCCTCAAAGCTTTCACCAAAATTTTGTTTGCGTTCTCTAATCAGTTCGCGTACATCAATATCAGATAAATGATCATTAAAATGCGCTTTCAAATCGCAACAAAGAGCAGACCAATTAACAATACGAACAGTTTGCCGATAACGCCAGTACCAATCCTTTGCTTTCCCAGTGAATAAAAGATGGCTGTGTTCACTAAGAAGATTAAAGTTACCAGACAAATTGTCCATAGCTAAAGCATTAACCATGTAAATGAACTTTTCTACTGGGATTCCAGTTGCAGAACCACTAAAAGTTAAATGCCAACTGTTTATTAAATTAGCAACTTTACTACTATTTGAAATCACGCTTAGAGAATTTCTCTCAAAATTGGCGTTTGAGTTCGGAATTGATGGGTGGTTACGATCATTATTTTGGGCTTGGAATGGATCCAGAGAAGGCTGATCGATATTCGGTTGATTCAATGGAGGAAACATTTGTCTAGGCCACTCCGGTTCTCTTACGCTTAACGAAGCTAATTGCTGAGCCATTAGAGACATTGTCTCTTGCATTCTAGAGAATTCACTATGAATTCTATTTTCAAGCTGAGAAAAAATTCTATTTTCCATATCCGATTCTACATTGGGTGCTGGAATGTCACCTACACTGGCAGCTCCGCTAAAAATATCTAGAGGCGGTCTGTCGTTGTTCATGATCGGAGGAAAAGATAAATTTCTATTTGTATTGGCAGAAGCGTTTCGCTTTTGTTTGTTAGATAGAAGGATTCTGTCGGTAGGCTTTGGAATTGCACCTGTATTTTGACTCATAGTTGGAAACTGAAAAGGCAGCAAACTTGTCTTAGTAACAGAACTTCTACAATGTGGACAAGTTGGAGATGTTTTAAGCCAATCTAAAATACAAATTTTATGGAAAATATGCTTGCAACGAGTTATAACTGCAGCTGTATTTTCAAAAGGCTGACGACAAATCGTACAAATATTGGTATCACTCATACTACTAAAAATCGTGTAAGTAAATATGAAAGCAGTATTCAAATGAAAGTTCAGAATATTCAGTTTAAAGAAATAATGGAAAATGGTGTTTCAAAACAAACACTATTTTTAAAAATTATCCAAAATTAATTAAACTCAAAATTTCTGTCAGGTAAACAGGCTAGGTAAACAAAAAAAAATGTATGCAAGTGTATGCTAAAATAAAGATATCCGAAATTTTATGAAAAATAAAAATTTAAGAATAGCAATGATTGTTCTCGATAAGATATTGTGTACTAATTGAACCCACTAAGCTTAAGTTCAAGTTTTAGCAAACTTTTCTGTAACAATATTGAAAATTTAGTAACCTAATTTTGTGTAAGCCAAACCAATTGATGTTGAAAAATATGCATGTCAAACTTAACAGTAATACAAAATTTAAAGTCTTGAAACCATTTACTCTTTCTTATTGTTGTGCTATTCAAATTCGCATTAAACTTTTAATTCGGACGAAATAACCAGCAAAACCTTAGCATAAGTCTTCGTAATCCAGGTATTAAAAGTTTCAGCCAAAGCACGAAAGTAAATCATTTCAAGAAAGTTGCAAAAAGTATTTTGAAGGTAATGCAAGAATCTGAGAATTATTTTCACAATCGGTACGGTTTAATTGTTATAACACTATTAAATCCATAAATCCAGAAAGTTAGAATAAAGTCAAAATCTTACAACTACAAAAAGGAAAATTTAAGTGGAACATATGAAAATGGAAAGACAAAGATGTTAAATTATGTCAGAATTTATGCCATTATCATATCGAGCCCCACGTTGGGCGCCACTTTTGTAATGAACTCGGAATTTTGCTCCATCGAGCTTGCGTTGAGGTGAGAGGTAGCGGCAGCACGTTCTTGCAAAGGCTTCGCTCGCCGGACGGGGTGGGGTTCTTGCTACTTCACCTGCACTCCAATTACACAAGATATAACGTGCTTAGGTAGATAAAAGAGACAAGGGGAGAGAAGGTGGGGAACTAAAACTCGGACGGACAAAGATCTATTGACTCTACGAAACAGACTTACCGGAAAACTCTGATATGCATATTGGAAGGACAGTTGTTAGTCCTTCTTGCCCATTACCCAACCATGTTACCAATATTTCCTACGAATTTCTTGGCAACCCCAAAAATACACAACATAATCGATTAAGCTTACATTAGGCTACATAGCTTTTGTTTATTCCGAATTCATATTAATTATACTAAACAAAATTTCATTTTTAAATTCTAAATGTTAATTTTAACATGGCAACGTTTGGTATTTTGTTTAAATGGTAAGATAATTTTACATCAATTTTCAACAAAAAAAATTTAAGAAATCAAGAAAACAAAAGTCAAAACCACTTTTAAAATTCTTTGTCCATGAGTGTTAAATTACCACAATGGATACTTCGAAAACTAAATTATACTCAAAAATTTGTTAGCCGAAATACTGGCTGCAAAAAGTGCCGAGAAAATTTTATAGGAAAAAAAAAAGTTAGTTTGTGTTCATCAGTGTAAATTTACACTTTGACAATTTTGAACTTAAATTATAAGCGAAAGTTTTAGTCCCAAAATATTGAAAAAATTTAGGGAAAAATCTGTGTTCAAACTTTGTCTTTTAGTGTAAATTGACACACATGTATATATGTATATTCAGGAGAGCAAAATTAAGCATAGGTAAAGGGAAAAAACTTACGTTGTATATACTGCAGACGAAGAAGGCCTCCAACGCTGGTTTTCTGTAAACAACAAAGTTATATGTATGTTTCCTGCCCTTATATACTTTTCTTTTTTTTTAAATTAACTTTATGCTTTTCCCACTAATTTAGATTATATTTCCTTTAGTTTTCCACTTAAGCTTTTCTTTATTCTACGTCAGTTATTTTACTAACCTTTTCCACTTTTTTAGTATTTTTGTTTTTCTTTTCTTTTTCGTATTTCACTTTTGTTTTTCAGATTTCTTTTACACATATGTATCTATATTCTAAGATTCTTTAATTTTCTTTTTTTTTTTCTATTTGTTTTCCTTCTTTTTAATGTTTTTAAACTTTTAATCCAAAATATAATGATCTATACGCTAAGTTAAAACCGATTGACTGATACAAATGTCATCAGTGATCTCTTTGCAGATTGTGCAGACATGGATAACTGTTTGCCAACTCTAACTAGAGATGTACACTAAACTGTCGGCATACTACTTTAGTTTTATGTACTTAATAATGATAAAATTTTCAAGTATAACAAATATGTAAAATTTTTCGTTACTTCAATTTATATTCTATTTTTAAGTAATGTAAAATAACTCTCTAAATGTTTTCAAGTAACTTTTAAGTACTTTAGGTATCTTTTAAGTGCTTTAGAGTAACTTAACCCCGTATATTTAAAATCAAATTATACCAATTTATGGATGAAACCCTTGTAGCGAACGGTGGCTTCGTGTAATGCCAACTTTTGTAGATCCTCTCAGGTGTTAAAGATGTTGCAAGTCGACTTTGTGGGAAATTCGAGACTCTTTTGACAATGTGGTGTATGAAAAAAATTTCCAACTATGTAATGGCCAAAATAACCGGTACAAACTAATGATGACCAAACTGAGGTTACACTTCTTTATGCCAATTGTACTATTTTTACAAGTTCTTTTATACTTCACAGCTATTTTTGACTTTTAATTATATTCTATGCTGTGCACATGTACACTTCTTGAAGTTTTTGATTAGAGAGACCATTCGCCGGAAGGAAGTATCGTACCAAAAAAAAAATGTTTTCTCTAAAATTCGATAATTCGATCATCACTACTTTTCTGACATCTGCTGGCAGGTAGTGTAAGTAGGTTACAGTAATTGCTTGAAGATCAGCAAATACAGTAAACTACTTTATGAGTTTTTAAAGCAATGTAAACCTTATTTTACACGAAATTTCTATATTCTAGTATAGAATTCGTAAAATGAAATTTATTGAAATTGATGACAGCAAATAGTATACGTAGTGAAAAAAAATTAAAGAGAAAAGTTGGTATTTGCAAAATCCAAGAAAATGAAAGCAAAACCGTCACACGATGTCCGTATAACTATCGACTGATTTTATGTTTTACTAACTGTTTGTAAATATGTATGTGCAGAGTTGTCGGTGTCTGTCTTGTAGTTTAGTCGTTTGTTCGTCGGCATATTAATGATGTGCAACATTTCTATCGTGTATCGTCTAAAGTAATTTATCTCTTGTTGCACAATTTTTGTGTTTTCAAATCCAGGTGTGTGTCTCTGCTGTATACAATGTTGTGCCAGTGCAGTTTTATTCAAGTTTTCAGATTTTAAATCTGATTTGTGTGACGAAACACTAGTCTTCAGTTTAGATTTTGTCGTACCAACATATACTTGAACGCATATGTTGGTCCCGTCTCCGTTGCATGATATTCTGTTTATCAAGTTTGATTTGTCCATATCATCTATTTTACTTTTTGTATTAGTAAAGGGTGTTTTTTTTAGAGGTTTGTTTTTCGAATAGAGATAAAACTGGCATTTTGTGGTCAAATCTGGCAACTCTAATGTCATTTATGTTCAGTTTGGTTTGCCATTTCATCATGAACAGGTCGACAAAAGAACAACGCTTGCAAATCGTGCAAATTTATTTCGAAAATAATGGTTCAGTTCGCGAAGTTTACCGCAAGCTCCGTCCATTTTATGGTTGACATAATCGTCCATCAGAGCAATTAATTCGGTTAACCATGGGTCGTTTTCGCACTACGTTTACTCTATGTGATAATACGCATCCGCAGAGACGTCGAACAGTGCGCACCGAAGAAACAATTGCCGCTGTAGAGCAAAATGTTGAAGAGGACCCGAATGAATCGATTCGCCACCGTGCACAGCAATTGGAGCTTTGTCCATCAACTTTATGGAAGATTTTGCGCAAAGATCTTGGCTTGCGACCTTACAAGATCCAGCTTGTGCAAGAATTAAAGCCGCGAGACCATGCAATGCGTCGTGATTTTGGTGTATGGGCCGAAAATGAGATTGATCTCGATGCTGATTTTCATCGCAAAATTTTGTTCAGTGATGAGGCTCATTTTTGGTTGAATGGCTACGTTAACAAGCAAAATTGCCGCATTTGGAGTGAAGAGAATCCACATGAGACCCTTGAGACGCCATTACATCCACAAAAACTGACTGTTTGGTGTGCTCTATGGGCTGGTGGAGTCATTGGGCCATACTTCTTCCGAAATAATGCTGGAGAGTCAGTTACCGTTAATGGAGACCGGTATAGAGCCATGATAACCGACTATTTTGTTCCCGAATTGGATGGCATGAATGTGGATGAGTTGTGGTTCCAACAAGACGGCGCTACATGCCACACAGCGCACGTCACAATCGATTTATTGAAGGAAACTTTCGATGAGCGCATAATTTCGCGGAATGGACCTGTCAATTGGCCACCAAGATCGTGTGATTTGACACCATTGGATTATTTTCTTTGGGGATATGTGAAGTCGCTCGTCTACGCCAACAAACCAGAAACGTTTGGGGACTTGGAAGCCAACATTCGTGGCGTTATTGCCGACATACGGCCCCATATGCTCGAAAAAGTGGTTGAAAATTGGACCTGTAGAATTGGCTTTATTCGAGCCAGCCGCGGCGGCCACATGCCCAAAATCATATTTAAACATTAATGGCATAAAATTATCCTTTCAATAAAGCCAAATTGATGGACATTAAAACGATTTTCTTGTGTTTTATTTCAATTCGAAGTTCTATACCTCTAAAAAAAACACCCTTTATATATATTTTTGAGGGTATTATACGATTTTGGTGCTAGGCAGTATTTGTTTTTGTCATATATGTCCGTTTTTCCGAGTTTTTCAGTAAAATCTTGAAGGTATATTACGCCTTTATATATCTTCGGTTCTGGGTTTCTTACTCTTGGATTTTTATTATGGATGATGGTTTCTTTTATTAATCGATTAACCGTTTGGAGTGGGAAATCGTTCATGGTTAGTATTTTTCTAATGCGATTTTTATTTATGATGTTTTTCTCTAATAGGTATATTTGCAGAACTTACAACTTACATATAAAAGTTAAATAATATAAAATACTAAATCCAAACTAAAAGAAATAAGCACTTGGTTAATGTAATTCAATGGAATATTTAAACAAACAGCATTTGAAAATTAGTTAAAATCGGTTACGTACATCAAAGGCCACAATGGATCGATAACATAAATTAATTAGAATTCAACAAAAGACCGACACAGGGACAGTGAACAAATTAGCATACAAACAAACATTGAATATCAGCAACAACAACAATAATAACAACAAACTTGCTTTGTCAAATTCGCAAATACTCCATGTAATGCCAAAAGTTATTGAGAACCACAATACCGATTGTGTGTGACACTTAGCAATAGGTAAATAGATCATGTGGTCTACACTTTAATTACCTACCGATGTATGCGCCCTGCGGCATCAAATTGTAGGTAAATAAAATAATTGAAGCAAAACACCTTATTACCGCTCAACTCTTTTTGGGGAAGCGACTATTAAAAATATGCACGTGGTATAAAGAACTTGCCAACATTATGGCGTTGACCCAGTTGATGTGGGCCTGGGCCAGGGCTGAGTGTATTAAAATAAACCATATTGGCGAAATAAAGATATTGGAAATAGTGCAGAGAAATTGCAAATTTTCTTCAATACCAACTTAGATGAAAAAAACAAACTAAAATTTTATTCCCTGTTAATGCCCTGCTTTTCCAAAAAGAAGAAACAAGTTCCAAGGAAATACTTCCTCGATAACTTTTCCGTTTCCTTGGCGGTTAGTTCAAAGAATATGTTAATACTGCAACTAGGGTTACCAAAATTTTTTCAGTAAAATGTAGTACCTTTCAGAAAAAGCCTTAAAAAAATATAGTACGCTTCAAAAACATATAGTATTTCATGAAAAGAGTAAAAACTAGACAAAGATATATTTGGTTCTTATTTATTTTTTTAAAAACTATACTTTTTCTGCGATTTCCGTGGGACTTCGATTTAAGGATGATTTTTTTATAAATCGACCCAAGAGAAGTCAAAAAAACTATTAGGTGTACAACTTAAAAACCGGAATTTGACGGTGGATGTCCGTACTAACAAATATCGTGAAAGCTCGAACTTTATATATATGTCATTTTGAAGGTACATTTGACAGCTGTCAAAATCAGTCAACAAAACAATTTTATCTTGTGTGCATCATTATTATTATTCACGATGAATAACTTCGAAAATTGGAGAAAAAGACAGCATTTGCGGGAGGTTCTGTTGGGTCATTTTTTTGCAAAGAAAACTGCTGCCAAAAGTCATTTTTGCATCGGATCGCGACTGGGGATGAAAAATGGATCCATTACGACAACCCGAAACGAAACATTCACATATGAAGCTCGGACAACCAGGACCTTCCCAGCCAAAGGCAAATATCCATGGTGCCAAGTTAATGCTCTGTAATGCTCACAGGTGACCTCTATCGAACACAATTAATACGTTTGAAGCGTGCCATCATCGAAAAACTCCCGGAAAATGCGACCAGACACGAAGCAATAATTTTTCATCATGACAACGCTCGGCCGTATGTTGCAAGACCCGTGAAAAACTATTTGGAAAATAGTGGATGGGAAGTTTTGGCTCACCCGCCTTATAGTCCGGACCTTGCTCCGTCTGACTTTCATTTATTTCGCTCGATGCAAAACGCCCTCACCGGAATACGCTTCACATCAGAGCAAGACATCCGAAATTGGATAGATTCATTTTTGGCCGCCAAGCCGGCGCAATTTTTTTGGGATGGAATTCATAAATTACCTGAAAGATGGAGAAATGTTGTAGCTTCCAATGGACAATACTTTGAATAAAATATATTGTAACATTTTTCCACAATAAAGCGTCAAATTTCGCTAAAAATTTAAGTTGTACACCCAATAAATAAAATTTTTCGATATCTGCTTTGTTTATAAAATACCAAGGCTTAAAAAAATACGGGAATATTAAATAAATTTCAATAAAATTTAGATTTGACTGGACTTGCACTCTAAAAGCTTTAAGTTTCAATATCACGAAAATAAGACGAGATGACGAAAGATTTTCTAAAATTTTCTCAACTTATTTTGGGTCACTTCATGTGAAAACATTGTCAAATCAAGTAGCCACGGAAATTGAAGTACATATCACCAAAAAGCTCATCTGGTCGATGCCACTTTCCGATAGAAAAAAGATAGCGCTACATGGCGCACATTTTACATTATAGACGTTTTGCGAATCTTTAGTAATCCAGTCATACTCTTTTTCCCATTCAGGTATGCATTTTTGGAGCCTTTTTGTATTTTCCGCTTCTTAGTAGGTGTTAGTGGAGCATTTATATTTGAGGTACTTTCGTTTTCACTACTATGTACTTTCATTAGACTTCAACTTTTTGACAGGAAGAGCAACCACTCAGTGAAAATAATTAACTAAATTTCAAAATAAAAACGTACCAAACATTTGCTTGATGTAGTCAATTTTGAAAAGCAGTAAGACAGGTGCGCGTTTGGTAACACGCACATAGCATAAATCGAAAGGCACGTTCGTGAATTTTAAAAAGTGCGAAATTTGTTCAATATAACTTTCGGTATTTCAAAAAGGTGTGTTTTTGTGGACACTTTATCTGTGCTTGTAGAAATACATTCTGATTAACGTATGGAAAAGCATAATTACTGTGCTTTACTTAACACAGAAAAATATAGTACGGTCATCATTAATATAGTATAAATATAGCATTTTTGCGTACTATATATTTATTCAACAGTATATAGTACGCAGACCCGGAATATAGTACAATACCATATATTATAGTATGGTTGGCAACCCTAACTGTAACGGAGTATGCAATGGCGTTGTCGAATTTATCAACAGTGCAGTATTTTGCCCTCAACTTTCAGCTCGGTATGTAAAATGTACTTATAATCTCGAAAAAGTAAAAATAGTAGAAAACTATAGGCAGAACCTGATAAACCTTTAAAAGATTTGGAGTACAAATTTTTTTTTATTATTCGAAAAATATTGAATTTTTGAAATCTTTTCGCAAAGTCGATAACATACTTTTCTCTTATTCCTATCATTATTCTGTAATTACAAGAGGAAGCATAGGATCATAATTAATTTTCATTATTCATGAGTCATGAATCATGACTGTTCCGAATTATAGATTTCCTTCTTTTGGTTATGACTTATGGTCTACCACAATTTTTACTGCCCTGTCGTTTCCACTAAAGGCCTTAATGTGAAACTTTGTTGTGTAGTTTCTGGAGAAATAGCTGATACATAAATCTTAATTAAACGATACATCTTCACAAATCAAACCAGAATGTATTTATGTACCCGAGAAGCATATTGTATATGGAGAAATTTTAAATTTTTACTCCAGCAAATGTATACGAGTTTTATGGTTGATTAACTATTTCTTCCCCAATTAAAAGCTAAAATCTTCTACAAAATGCGATACATCCAGATTTAGCTACTAGCGTCAGTACCCTGTTTGCAGACCCAAAAAAAATGCTCGCTGGAAAGATATTTGGCTCGAATGAGAATGTGAACACCCAGTGTGCCAGACGGTTCATATCTTCGCTTTTTTATCCGTTACAGATCCATTACTGATCCGTTTGCGGGAGAAATTCCAAAAAAAAAAAACGATTCGCTTTTTTTTTGGGAATCTCTCCCGCCAATGGATCAGTAACGGATCCGTAACGGGTAAAAAAGCAAAGATATGAACCGTCTGGCACACTAGGCACCCACTATATTTTGAAGCCAAAGATAATCGTACAAGAAAGGTATCGAAATGTTCGAGAAGCGAACGAACGTTGCATTTTTCAGTTTCAGTGAAACCCAAAGGCCTTAGCAAAGATTGCGCTATAGTCCATGAAAAAAATTTGCAGCATTACATATCATTATTCTGTGGGTATTGATTTGATACACCACAATTGATTTCGCTGAAGCTCTGCATGTTCGGCTATCGGATAGCCAATCAAGTTTTTAGTGATTTTTCTTTGAAGAACAAAAGACTTGAGAAACACCATGATGTTTAATAAATTCTAAGCTTCAACTTTTTCAAATATAATTATCATAGTAATGGCACAAATGAATTCTTTAATCTTTTATAGTACAAATATGAGACCAGTTAGGTATCTTAACAAGGGCAACAGCAGATGTCATCGTCACCGCCCTCATAAATCAAATGCAAATTTTCATTCCACATATTGCTCTGCACTTGATGTTAGTTTCCCTCTTTCCCTGTTAGTACTTACGCAGTATCAGACTTTGTTTTATTTAAAATGGTTTACGTATGTTAGAATGAAGGCAACTTTAGTAGATAGCCATTTTCGGTCCATTTACAGATTACAACAAAACTGAAAGTTTTCTGTACTTGTGTTATAAGGTGAACTTGTACGCTTGTGAAAATAGTGTCAAGCTCCTTGACAATTTTCTACTTTTCTAACAGGATTAAGTTGCATTTTAAGTAAATTTTGTAACTGAACATGATGCATGTATACGTTTTACAGAGTCCATCCCAGTATTAGTTTTGTAGAAGAATTTGTGTAAAATTATTTGTAGCTTTCTGAAAAACAAAGCCAAATGCTTCCTTACATTTTACTGCATGTTGTTGCTTTAGATTTGCTCTAACTGACAAAATTGCTGCTGTTGTTGCTTCACATGACTGCAACATGATTCT
Organism: Calliopum simillimum; assembly: GCA_951812925.1. Classification (NCBI taxonomy): domain Eukaryota; kingdom Metazoa; phylum Arthropoda; class Insecta; order Diptera; family Lauxaniidae; genus Calliopum; species Calliopum simillimum. The sequence continues at coordinate 40,915,918 of OX638372.1, read as the reverse complement.
CAAGGATTTAATTTTATTTTCTCTGCTGTTTCAAGTGCTTGAGCAATTTATTATTTTTGTTTTTTGCTCTGCTATATGCTATAGATCATGTTTATTTAATTTACTCTTTTATTTAAATTTAATACTAAAATTCGATTTCAATTTTATTGAAATCTTTTAGTTTTAAATTTTTGACATGGAGAACGATTTACCTTTGCGGATGAGGTGTATGAGGCTAAAATGAAACATATCTACCTCATAAGTTCCTTCGTAAAGCTTTCTATCTTTGTCCACGACATTTTCGATTCTAGCATTTCTTTCTTCAATGACCTTTTCCAGTTAAATTTCAAACTACCATGACAGCTACTGGCTTTTGGATTCTACTTAAAGGCTTGACGGAAAAGTTGTGATTTCCGGAGTATGTTCTTTATGTTGTTTTTTTTATTTATATATTTTTTGAATTTTTCATTTTCTTGAATAAGGGCATCTCCGAGAAAAATAAAATATAGAAATAATTTAAATCAAATGTTCACCAAAAATACTCGAAAAACTAGTAATATGCCAGACAGCAATCTTTACACGTATTTTGCTACGATTCCAAACAACCTTTCCCAGCACCAAATCTACTCTCATTGTTCCTCTCAATTGATTTGGAAAAATCTGATATGGCGACATGAAACAGTGAACCAAAAATGCATTAGAAAGCGAGAAACAGCAGGAAATAAATGTAATTTATGGTAGTAAATGGCCACAAATCTTGTTGTTAAATAGCAGCCAACCACATGTCCAGTTCCACAAAGAGCTGCATGTGCATGAAAGTTGAAAGTTGTATGTGAGCTGTGATTTGTTGGTGTTGTGCTATGAATTGCATTTTCAAACTGCACGATACCACAACTAAAATCCGCTGAGTCAGAGATACGGATTTTTGTTGTGTTGTTGAATTAAGACATAAAGTTGAAATAAAAAATTACATTGTACATTCTGATTTAAAACGAAGACGAATAGATTGATTTACTACATTGCTTTATTGAACTTTTTTTTTCGAAAAAGTTGCATCACTAGACTATATTTAAATATTGAAATTGAAATTGAAAATATTTTTCGTAAATAAATTACCTACTAAGTAACAGACAAAGTTCACCCAAGAAATTTCTTAAACTTTTAGTTTTTATGCTCCTCCTACTTAATTTTTTGCATGCAATATTTTTTCAATCAGCTTCAAAAACTATCACCCAAACTTTTGATATTCAACTTATATGATTAATTGGATTATAATCTTAATCGGCAACAGTTATCGACATTTTCAATGGTTGGCTTAAATTGTTTACCTGCAGATTTTACGATATTTCCAATCCATTAGGCTCACTAATACTTACCAGCAAATAAATAGAGGAAATGTCAAATTTACCTGAATTATAATTTATGGCTTAGTCATATGTATGTATTGTGAATTTTTTATAAACACCATAAATCAAATAAAAAAATATATTTGTGAGCTTAAGATTAATGAATTATGGTTTCGATTATAAATATAAAATATTTATGTGAAAGGAAATGTATTTGTATTTAGTCTGTGATGGCAAAAAATCATCTTGTGCGAAATATTTCTATACAACCGATATTGTAATTTTATTCACGAATAAATTTCTGAAAATTATGAACAAACTTCTTGAAAATACTCTAAAAGTAATTAAGTGGCAATTGGTTAGATAACCAGATAAGCCTGGCTTCAATTGCGCTTACAATATGACTCTCAGAGCAGGTTGAAAAACCTGATATTTACATGTTCAAAACAATCTTTAAATACAATTTTAACTGACCACCGCATAAATATATTTTTTTGGACAGAAAAAATCAATGAAACTGGTGTGGGATTCGGAATAGTCTCTGTTTTACTAAATTTATCAGAAAGGGATCAGGGTGAGTAAAGAAACTTTTTTTTTTGGGAAAATAGGCCTAACAGACCCACAAAAATAGCATACAATGGTGTAATATGTTTAAAACAAGGGACAACAAGTTCTATCCAAAACGTGGTTTCAAAGTTTTACAGTGGGGTGAAATTTGGGAAATTCGGTCCTTTTGCCTATTTTAGCTAAAAAAACAATATATGTCTAATGTAAAGTATCAGATATCAAAAATTTGAGATGTCTTACGATTCACTACAACTATTTTTGAGATGGTATTTAAATATTTGAATAAGATCCCATAAATTCGCGGAATGAAGCATGTGATATCTCAAATTTTTCACCTGGAGTCAAGGTATATAAAAAAAATAGTATCTGATACTTAACTTTAGAAATATATTGTTTTTTAGCGAAACGAATTTTTGAAATTTTATCCCACTGTAAATCCTTAAACCTACGTTTTGGATAAAAGTTGTTGTTGCAAGCTCATAACAAAATCACATATGGAACAGTTTTTAAAACACATTAAATCATTATATCCTGTTTTTGTGGGTTTGCTAGAATCCTTTTCACAAAAAAAAGTGTTATAATGGGTTAAAATATTTCACTAAATATTCTACGAAAATTTCATTAGGGTTCACCAAAGTCAAGAAATGCTTAAAACTACGTAAAAAACTTTAATTAACATGAACTGGGTCTTGTGGTCTTAATTTGTGTTTATTGATATAGACGATTATTTGGCCTATGCGGTGAATTTTCTACTTTTTAGTGTACTATTAGGAAATTTTATGGCAAATATTTCTGTGGTACATGTTGATCCATTATTCCCCCCTTTAAGGGGTAATTTTTGTACCTTTTTGAGAAATGGTCAAAAATAACCCATTTGTGGAGGAAGTAGAGTGTTAAAGTTATGTACAAAAATATTCCCCTCAACATCCTCCATAAGTCTTGAGAAGACATTCTTCTCTATACTTAATTTTTGCTCTATTAAACTCAAGTAACTTCTCAATGAAAATTTATACAAACGACAACAATGTCTGAGAAAATATGCCTTTTATTATGAACGGAAGTAAAGCAAAATAGAAAAGAACACTGTGATATACCTAAGGAAATAATTTGATTTTGATTGTCCATCATTTTTCATTTTTGCGGTAGTCTGTTATATCATAAAAAAGTGCAATTTTCCTGAGCAATTAAAAATCCATTAAGTAGGTGTTATTTAAGTTGCTTAACGTTTAGTATAGAAAAAAATTTAAAAACGGGAAAAATAAAATCTGACGGAAGAGATATTTTAATATTGCAGTATAAAATAGAAGAAAAACCGAAATGAAACCCTTTAAAAGAAACACTTTTTATGTACCCGTAGTATGTTTAAAGTCTTGGTATAAACATTTGTTCAGCAATTAGAAAAGCTTTTATAAACCAGACCTGCATTTTTTTAGTATATTTTGTTAAAGTATAATTATTCAAAAGTATTTTTTTCTTATAAATGTTTGTAATGTTTGTATTAATTATGTAATTATAAATAAACAAAACAACAACAACTAACATAAAGATATTACCCAAAAACTTATGAAATAAAACATATGCAAATAACATATAAAACTGTTTTATTAAAACTAAATCCATTAAGGTAAAAATTTAAATTAATAAATACGATAATTTTAAGAGCGGGTTCAACGCACTACTAATCTGTATTTTCTTTTCTTAAATTATGCATGCAGCAAACTTCTTATGTAAGGTATTAAAATTCATAGCTGAACACATAAATTTACCTCAAGCAATGTCCTTTATTTATCCCACCAATACATCACTGTGCCAAACATGTGTTGGCTGGGAGAACGGGTGGTTGAAGTCAGAAAATATGGTAAGGTTAGTGAAATCGTGTTGCACGTGGGTGACATGACAAATTTATGACGTTCACACGTTTCAAGGTTAGATTGACTTAAAGCACCCATTAGAGCTGTGCGAAGTTAAGAATGTGTAAGAATATGGGCTAAGTACAACATAAATATGTATGAAAAATATTAATTTTTTTGGTTTTATAAGAAAAAAAAAATGTTTTAAATTTCAATTAAGTAGTTCAGAATACCGAGAACGGTTTCAGTATAATTAATCCTTCAATTTTCACAAAAAACCAAACTTGAAATTTTCCATCATAATTGAAATTAAATAAAAAGTTACAAAAATTAAGCATATTCAGTACCAAAGCCAAACTCGTACACCTTAACAAAATTTAAATTTTAACATGAGTTCAATATTAAGTTTGCATTTTCTTGTTTTTAATTATCATGTTTAGTATTTTCTGCCTGCTGTGAACTCGGGTTTGCCAATAGCTCATCTAAATTTTTTTTTTTTTTTTTTTCATGAATATCCTTTTCAGTTCAGTTTTTGAAGAAATATTGTGCTGGCGAATTTTTTTGTATCCAGATAACTCTACAAGATTTTAAAAGCTTTTATACCTGGACCTTGGGCCGAGCGATTTGAAACGATTCATCTTTAGTTTAATTAGTTGGATAGTGATTAGTAAAAAAAAATGTTTAAAAAACAATTTTTCAAGGTTTGATTTAATTTCAACTGATCTGTAACAAGAAGGTCTTGTACAATTCATTATATGAAAAAATTTGCCAATCTAGGACGTCAAAATTCAATTTTAGCCGTAGTTTCAAAGATATCGCGTTGAAATTTTGTATATGAACTTTAATTCTTTATGCGGAGGTTTGGTTCAGAGATGAAAAAATCGGACAAAATCAACCTGCACCTCCCATACAAATGTGCCTTTTTTTTTTTGTAAAAAAAAAAAATTTTAACAAATTGGTTGTAATGAAGATATCGACTTGAAAATTTGTATTTACAATTTCAGAGGTAACTGAATACCACTGTCAAAAAATGGAAGTGATTAAAACAGATAACATAATTTTTTTTTTCATGATTTCAGTGCAATTGTTCATTATAACACTTTAGTCATTGTAAAAAAAGTAGCCTTTGGGCAAAAAATGGGCAAGATTTTATTTTTTAAGTCTATTCTATGAGTATGTATGCTCATCCTGTATGCTTTGTCATAGCCTAACTACGCCCAACTTGTTAGTTATAGTCTATGAAAGATTCAAGATTTTTGACATTTGTCTTACCTTTTAGCTGATTATAAAATAATTTGATTAATATACTTAAGTACAAATGTAAGGGTTGTGTATAGCAAAAAATTTTAGTGAAGGTATTGACCTTTAATGCAAAAAACTTTTTGCCAAAAAACAAACGCGCATAACTTCAATTTGATTGCCCAAAGCTTTGTTATCGATGCTAGCTTGAAAATTTGTTTTTGCATGCTGTACAATAGTACGTGTTTGATAGCTGATATCATGCCAATGACATTTCTTTTATTCTCTTTTATGCTTATTTTCGTAACAATTGGGGTCTTTTCTAACAAATTACTATATATGATCGATTTTCAAGCACATTTTTTTTTTCATTTTGACGTCCTATATTGGCAAAATCTCCCACTGTGCGGCGCTGTAGATGATGTGTGTATTCTTAGAATTATGAGACTTAACAAAATACAACTAATATGTTACTGCAATCATCAATTTTAGTAGTTCAATTAAACCCAACTTAGGGAAAGTTCATTACGTCAAAATATTATGTTTCAAATAAAAATGAAACATGAAAAATAAAAACATTTATAGAAAATTTAATTGAAATTCAATCAGTTTATAAAATTTTCATTACATTGCTGTTAAAGAAAATTGCTAGGTACCTCGTAAATTCCGTAAATCGGTTTATTTTCTTATTTAAAAGAGAGAGAAAAAAATAAATTCTTCACTCACTTAAATGACTTTGTCGATGATGGGAACAAAATTAAGTGCACAAAGTGATTTACAATGCCTTTGGATAATAAAATTGACTTGCTACCAAGATAACAAGTCGAAAGTTGGCTTTTAAAACATGATTTAGATACGTCTAACATATTTTAAGTACATTTATATATGGGCGAAAACAATGTTACTTAAGTGACATTCTCTGCAGCATTACATACATTTTGAAATTTATAGGGATTGTTAAATGAGAAGAGTTTTTCTCACTTTGCAGTGACCAAATTATTAAATTAGTTAATATTTTTATTAACAAATAATCAACTACTGCGATTACGGGGCAAGTTCAAAACGCGTGGTGTAAAATTTAATACTGAAAAAAGTTCAACGCGGTAAAAGAAAGACAATGCGAAGTCGTAAACGATTAATGCAGCAAGAGAGCCTGCAATTTATTTTGCAGTCTTATATACAAAAATAGAAGAGCTTAGGTTACAGTTAGTTTCTCTTTTTTAATACAGTTTTAGTACATCTTAAGTTAACTAGTTTAAGGCCTTATTATAGAAATTATTAGTTTAATTACTAAAGGGCTATTTATAGTTAAAAATTATCAATTATTTTGAGGCAAATTAAATTATAGAAAAATTGCAACTTTAGGAGTTTAAATACATTAGTATAAAAAATAAAGTAAATGTTATACGTTGACCCAACATTCCGGCCCCCTTGAAAGGACCCTTTCAAGACGTGGTTAAAACAGCAAGCTTATGCACAGGTCGACGGATGACACCTTTTGCCGTTTGCACATCGACGACTCGTATACGTTGATCTCTGCCAGGAATGGCGTTGATGATTCGCCCCATGAGCCAGCGTTGAGGCGGGACGTTGTCTTCGTGTATTAACACAAGTGTACCATTTGCGACATTGCTTTTTGTGTTGGTCCACTTGTTGCGGGCCTGAAGCTCGTTGAGATAATCGTTGGACCAGTGTTGCCAAAAGCGTTGTTTAACAGCAGTAATGCGAGCCCAATGCTCGAGTTGACCAATATCCTTGTTCGCTGCTTCACTTTCAGGAAGAGACTTAAGCGCACTACCAATGATAAAATGTCCAGGCGTAAGTGCTTCAAAATCGCTTGGATCCGATGATAGCGGCGAAATTGGGCGAGAGTTAAGTATAGCTTCTATCTCAACCATGGCTGTCGTCAGTTCTTCGAATGTGAGTCGTGCGTTCATCACCGTGCGTGTTAAATGGCCTTTGGCAGATTTCACTGCGGCCTCCCACAAGCCGCCAAAATGTGGTGCCCTGGGAGGTATGAAACGAAAGTTAATAAATTCATTAGTACAAAAGTTTTTAATAAAATTTTGGTTATTTGAATTAAAAATAAATTTTTTAAGTTCTGCTAATTTGTTATCAGCGCCAGCAAAATTGGTAGCATTATCGCAGAAAATATCAGTAGGTAGACCTCTTCTACCGATCATACGCTTTAATGCTGCGATGAATGCTTCCGTAGACAAATCTGAGACAACCTCGATGTGGACAGCTTTCGATGCAAGGCACACAAAAATGGCGATGTATGTCTTGTATGGCACCTTGCCACGAATTCGATAATATGTATTTATTGGTCCACAAAAATCAACAGCACAGCGAGAAAATGGTCTGGATGGGTTGAGACGCTCAACTGGAAGATTGCCCATAATTTGTTGAAGAAGACGAGGCTTATAGCGGATGCAGTGGGTGCAAGATCTCACAATGCGACGAGTCAAATTCCTGGCGTTGATTATCCAGAAGCGATTGCGAATTAGAGCCACTAATGCCTTTGCACCGGCATGATAATTGGTGACATGCAGGTGCCGAATATATGTTTCTACAAATTCACTGTTGCTTGGCAAAAGTATAGGATGTTTTTGACCATCAGAAATGTTTGCTAATTCAAGTCGACCACCGACTTTTAGCAGGTTGTAGCCACCAGTATTTTGCACAAAAGGATTCAGGAATTTTACAGAACCTTGTAGATCCATATTTTTCTTGAGCCGCCGTATTTCTTCTTCGAAATGTTGTTGCTGCAAATTCCAAACGATGCAAAGAAGTGCATTTTCCAGTTCCTGAGGGGAAAGGGAATTTGAGTTGAAATCATTATTAGATGATTTATTAATTTTTTTATAAAATCGAAAAATCCAAGCTATGATATGCAAAATTTTTAAGTATGAACTATACTTTTTTATGGTTTCGAGAATATAGTTGGTTTTGGACGCAATATGAAAAGTTGATTTTCTCTTTTCTTTTTCAACTTCGTCAAAATCTACTTTGTCGCATTTGTTTTCTGGCCAATGTTCCTTACCAAGTTTCAAAAAGGCTGGGCCTGTGTACCATATCGAATCTATGAGTTCTTTAACAGAAGAGCCTCTAGAGACAATGTCGGCAGGATTGCTACTAGTAGGGACATGTCTCCAATGACATTCCGAAGTGAGATCTTGAATCTCAGAAATTCTATTACCAACGAAGGCTGATAGAGTAGCAGAATGTAATTTGAGCCAGTGAAGAACAATTTGCGAGTCAGTCCATAAATATACCTCAGATGTGTAGTTAAGTAAAGATGATTTAATTTTTACGTAAAGTTGCGATAAAAGTTGAGCTCCACAGAGTTCTAATTTTGGCAATGATTTTTTCTTTGTTGGTGCGACCCTAGATTTTGCAGTAAGAAGTTGCACAGATACGTTGCCATGACAGTCTGTCGCACAAAGATAAAAGCAGCAGCCGTATGCACGAATGGATGAGTCGCAAAATCCATGCAATTGAATTGATTCAGCATTCGCCAGCAAGCAATATCTTGGTATTTTAAGCAAACGAAGTTGAGCCAAGTCCCTAAGAAATTCTTCCCACGCAGTTTGTAGAGGTTGAGGTATAGATTCATCCCAATTAATTTTGAGGAGCCAAAGTTCTTGTAAAATTATTTTTGCGACGATAACGACAGGAGCTAATAATCCAAGGGGGTCAAATAACGACGAAGCTAACGACAAAATGGTTCTTTTTGTAACTTTGTTATCAAATTGATTTTTAGGATTAAATGAGAAAAGCAATATGTCTTGATTTTGATCCCATGTTATGCCTAGCGCGCTTGTAATAGAAGCATCATCTAAGTTCAAGTTTTTGATCGTTTTGTCATCTCTAAAGTTATTGTGATTGGAATGCCATTTTGCGAGTTCCATACAGCCTCTTTTGAGAATTTCAGATGTTTCAAATTTGATTTTCGATAGTTCCTCGAGTGTGTCGGATCCACCTAAGAAATCATCCACATAGAACGACGATTTAATTGTTTCAGCTCCAAGCTGAAATTCAGAAGAGTATTGATCTGCAAGATAATGAAGACTGCGCACAGCAAGAAATGGAGCAGCAGCAGTACCGTAAGTAACAGTATTGAGGCAAAAAGTTTGAATAGGATCATCCTTTGAATTTCTCCACAAAATATATTGAAAGCGACGATCCCTGGGATCCACTTCTACTTGGCGGTACATCTTGACGATATCCGCGGTGATGGCGAAACGATATAGGCGAAAACGAATAAGTAAAATGTACAATTCTTCTTGAATTGTAGGGCCAACCAATAAAACGTCGTTAAGAGACTTTTGAGATGAAGTATGACATGAAGCGTCGAAAACCACCCGTAGTTTTGTTGATGTACTTGTTGGCTTCAGAACAGAATGGTGAGGAATATAGTAGTGCGTTGTATCGAATTTAGGGTTTTTGATCAAACTCATGTGCCCTAAATCAATGTATTCCTTCATAAAAGTAGCATATTGAATTTTTATTTCAGCATCTCGAGCCAAGCGATGCTCTAAAGACGTGAATCTCCTCAATGCAGTATTATATGAAAGGCCTAAAGACGAAGGTGTATCTTTAAAAGGCAATCGAACGACTACTCTTCCCTCTGCGGTGCGAGACACAGTTTTTGAATAAATATCTTCACAGCAAGTTTGTTCATCAGTCCAACAGTGATTTGTGGCCTCAACTGCTTCCAATTTCCACATTTGTTCCAATTTTTTATCAATTTCTTCTTCGTAAGATAAAAAACAGGTGGACAACGATGAGACAGAAGATTCTTGAGCCTTATATCGTCCTGAAACTATCCATCCCAATAGTGTTTTCTGGAGGGTGGGCAGGTTGCTGCCAAGTTTAATCTGACCGACAGACAAAATTTCGAAAAAACTTTCTGTTCCCAGCAACAAATCAATACGTTTAGACTTAAAAAAGTTCTCGTCAGCTAGTTGTGTATTCGGTGGCAAATTCCACGACGAAATATCAATTTCCGATTCAGGCTGATACGAAATATGCGATGTAATGCAAAACGAAAGAGACAACTCCAAATTAGTAAAACGAGATTTAATAGATGTCGACGTTTTGTGCTTAATATTGGAATGAGAATTTCCAATACTCAAAATTTGCATCGAATGTTTTTCCCTCGGTAAGCGCAATCGTTGCGCGAATTCTTCAGTAACGAAATTAACTTGTGAGCAAGAGTCAAGTAAAGCTCGGCCAATGTGATAACAACCGGATGTATCACGAACCAAAACGACAGCAGTGGCAAGAATTACTTGATCTAACGAAGATTTTCCAATATGAGTATGAACAGCTGCTGCGGCGTTGGCTTCAGTTTGCGCAACGCGCGAAGACGATGGCTGTGGTGACGATAGCGACGAAGATAAAGTATTGGAAATCGATTGAGAGCGATGCAAAAGACTGTGGTGGAGCCGTGAGCAAGTTTTACACTTGAAAGTGGACGAACAATTTGTGACTTGATGACTTTTAGAGAGACAATTAATGCATAGGCCAAGGCGCTTGACGTTTTCAAAACGTTCCGAAACTTCCATATTTTTGAAGCGAAAACAATTATTGATTGTGTGGTCAGACTTTGAGCACAATAGGCACGAACGTTTGGTGCAAGAAAATGTGTAGCCTTGTCGATTAGATTTATTTTTATTTTTGTTGAAAGGTATTTTATTTTCAGACTGATGAGGCTGAGCTGCGCTTGCTGTAGTCGATTCTAAAAACTGACAGCGTCTTTCTAAAACTTTTGCACAGTAATCCCATGTAGGAAGTTTAGTGAAATCCAACGAATCTTTCCATTTTTTCTGAGTGTCCTCATCAACCTTTTCCATGACTAAATATATTAACATTGCATTTGATATATCCTTGTCGTTACCCAGCGACGAAAGTGAACTATAAAGTGCCGAAACATTATCCACAAGGCTTCTTAGTTGACCACAACTTTCCTTAGAAACTGAAGGAAGTTGAAATAATGTAGTTATATTTTCCATAAAAATTAATGTGCTATTATCATAGCGATTTTTGAGTCTCTCCAGGGCCTTTGGGTAATTTTCATTTGATACTTGAAAAGCCTTAACAGTCTCTAAAGCTTGACCTTGAAGGCAATTGAGCAAATGGTTGAATTTTTCAATGTTGGAAACGCTAAGTTCACGATCAATAATTTGATTAAATGATGTAATGAAATTTTTGTACTCGGAGTACTTCCCATCAAAAAGAGGCAATTTCAAAGATGGCAGCTTTGTACTTGAGACAGGGAACGAAAAACCCGTATCTGATAATGTGTTATTATGCAATTCATCTCCTAATTGTGACTGTATCGAAAGTTTGATCGAGATATAAAGATCTTCAAGTTCACCACGACCATTGTCTTCTGCGTCTAATTTTTCAATGTGAGTTTGGTACGACAAAATTTGTTTAAAATATGACTCGAGTATTCCTAAGCGACATTTTAACTCAGTAGATGAGAGCGCCTTCCCTTCCCCCTTTGCATTTGTTTCAATGATATTTTTGATTCGCGTAATATTTTTCCTAGTGGTACTGCGCTGATGCTTATATTCTTCTAGCGACATGGTAATGCAACGATAACGAAAGAGATGAGAAAAAGAATATAAGCTGACGGCAGAAATGCGATGAGCAGAACAATAAACGTTGCTGCAGCTTGCGACAATAAAATGCGAAAAATTGAAAGAGACAATGAAGCTTTTTTTTTCAGAGTTCCACTTGAAACACAAGAAGAGGAAGATCTCAGCAAAATAATTGTACGATTAGCGATCTAGATCGTAAATTGAAAACACCAAAAAATGGAAGGCGACGAATGCGAGGAATATCGTAAATGAAAGCTCACACACACAAGAATGCGTGTGCGTTGACTTTATGCTTTGCTGCTACAAATGTTGTGAGAAGCTTGACTTTTCAACCGAACGCAGTTTCTAATATCGTAACAGAATTTACGGCAGAAATTTTACGAAAAATGTATGCTGAGTTATGATATTAAAATTTATCCAATTCAATTTTTAATTGAGGTATTTTTATGTAGATATATGTATTTAATTTAAATGTTTTTTGATACATAAATTAATACTCCCTGTTGAGACAGCATACAGTTGTTGTTTCTGGAACAATGGTGACTGCGCTGGCCGAGACAATAACGACAGCTACAACTTGATTATTTCGTTGACCGAGACGCGAGCCGCGAAACCGAACTTCTCACAAGAACAAATTGAATGTTTTTTATGAAATGAAATTTACCGCAATGGCACTAGCGAAACAATGTTTTTTTTTTTTTTAAATTTTTTTTTATAGGTTTTTTCATATGAAGCACTTTTGTTTTTTATATTAATTTTACAACTTTTTAGATGCACTTTTACACCTTTTTTTTTAATAAAATTCAGACTTGCCCCACGTTGGGCGCCAAAATGTTAAATGAGAAGAGTTTTTCTCACTTTGCAGTGACCAAATTATTAAATTAGTTAATATTTTTATTAACAAATAATCAACTACTGCGATTACGGGGCAAGTTCAAAACGCGTGGTGTAAAATTTAATACTGAAAAAAGTTCAACGCGGTAAAAGAAAGACAATGCGAAGTCGTAAACGATTAATGCAGCAAGAGAGCCTGCAATTTATTTTGCAGTCTTATATACAAAAATAGAAGAGCTTAGGTTACAGTTAGTTTCTCTTTTTTAATACAGTTTTAGTACATCTTAAGTTAACTAGTTTAAGGCCTTATTATAGAAATTATTAGTTTAATTACTAAAGGGCTATTTATAGTTAAAAATTATCAATTATTTTGAGGCAAATTAAATTATAGAAAAATTGCAACTTTAGGAGTTTAAATACATTAGTATAAAAAATAAAGTAAATGTTATACGTTGACCCAACAGGGATATTAGAGGAAAGTATAAATGAACAAGAAAAACACAATAAAATAAAAGTAGTTGAGTAAAAAAAAAACTAAGAAACACAAAAATTTTTAATAATCTTTTTGCTGAGCAAATGTCGCAAATTGAAATTTTGTCCGAAGGCATATTACTATCAACTGTTAAAATAGCATGCATTTCATAATAAAATTAAAAAAATCTCTATGTACTTATGTTTAAAAATTCGACAATATAGAAATTGTTGACGAAATGAACAAATTTAGGAAAACATTGGTAAAGCTAGAGGGGTTCATAAAAATTTTAAAATCTTTTAATTATCGGAAAAACTGAAAAGCTTTGAAAAATGCAAATAAATGAGGTTATATTGAAAAATGCTGCCAAAAGAAATGCAAAATGTGAGGTTTCTTTAAAAAGTATTTAGAACATAAGAACTGAGAAAAGTTCCACTCTGATCTCAAATGCTATTAAAAAAGATTTAAACATAGAATTTAGATCAAAGAAAGTAAACCAAAAACACGTACATTGCAACTAGTAAAGGTTAGCCCTATCATAAAAACTAAAAAATTATCAATTCAAAAAACCAAATTTGTCATATCTCTGAAGCTATTTGACACAAGTGAATAAGATTTGATATAAGGTAAATTGAACAGTGCTTAAATCATATTCATATGTCTAATAGTTTCAGAGATATGACAAATTAGAGTTTCTTAGATAGAAGGGGTGTGGCCGTGGCCCTGCCCATTTTTATACCCTACACCCAGGGTATATTCACTTTGTCCTTCCGTTTGTAACGCAGAGAAGGAGGCGTGGCAGATATAGAAAAGTATATATATTCTTGATCAGCGTCACCTCCTGAGTAGATATAGCTATGTCTGTCTGTCTGGCTGGGTGGCTGGCTGGCTGGCTGTGTGTGGAAATACATTTTTTGGGAAAACTAAGCAAGATAATTCAATGAAATTTGGTGCACATCCTTCGTCGTCAAAGTTAGCTCGGGTGATTGAATATGAGCGAAATCGGTCAACGAACACGCCTACCGCCCATATAAAAAATATATTCAAAATTAAATTTCTCGAGTATTTTTCACGATAATACAACCAAAATACACATAAATACTACGAAGCGCAAGCTCTGAGCAAAAACTGGACAAATTCAGATAAGAGAGCGTGGCACCTCTCGTATAAGCAAAAGCTTTAAAACGCTATACTGGAAGCGTTTTTTGAGATAATCGAACTAAACTTTCCTCAGACACTAAGAATTGTGAATACAAGCTTTAAGCAAAAACTGGATAAAATCGAACAAGAGGGCGTGGTACCTCCCACATTAGCAAAAGGTTCAAAACGCTATGTTGAAAACATTTTTTGAGATAATCCAACCAAATTTCACTCAAATGCTTATAAATTCAAACTCTGACAAAAAACTGGGTGAAATCGGACAAGAGGGCGTGGCGCTTCCCATATAAGCAAAATTTTCAAAATACTGCTGTGTAGGGTATTAAATGTTTGGCCAGGCCAAAGGTAACAACCCTTACTAGTTTATTGTTTATTTTTCAATCAGTGCCAATTGCATATGTACCAAATCTCATTTACCTGAGTCAATTATTTCCAAAAAAACGACAAATCTGAGGTGGAGAGGGCGTGGTTCTATCCAGTTTTTTATTGAATACTATTAATTCAAGTATTGTTCATATATGACAAATCCCATTCACCTATGTCAAATAGTTTCAAAGAAAGGATTAATTGTTTCGATTAAAGCCACTTATTTTCATATAAACAGCGTTTTTCCGACCTTCAACGGCCTGGATGCACGATCAAATGTTATCCGATCGAGACCAAAATTTGTTTTGCTTATTGTATATACCAAAGGAACAAAAATAAGAAAAAAATACTTGTTATATATCAACTAACATAAGTTCCTCAAATTATTTTAACTTTATCCAGTGGCATTTTCGTGTTCGCTTCACTTTACCTGAAATCAAATCTTATTCGCATGTGCAAAATAGTTTCAGAGATATGTCAAATTTGGTTTTTTTAGACGGAGGGGAGTGGCCCCGCGTATTTTTTATCAAAATTTATTTTTTTTTATTGGTCAAATATTTCCAGAGAAACGACAAATTTGGGATGAAGAGGCGTAGCGTCGCCTATTTGTTTTATTGGATGCTATTTACTCAAATATTGTTCATGTACGTCCAAATTTCAATCTCATATGTTGAATAGGTTTTAAGATAAGACTAATTCTTTTGATTAAAGACACATATTTTCATAAACATAAAAAGCGTTTTTCCGACCATCGTCGGCCTAAGGGCACGGTCAAATATTTTTCAATCGGGACCAAAATTTTTATGCTTGATACCTACATCAATGGGAAACTTTCTAGCCATTGTGAGCAAGGTATTTCACATTTTTAATTTTTTGCCATACAACATATGATAGGTCTAGTAAGGGTGTTACCTTTGGCCTAGACAAACATTAAATACCCTACACTGCAGTATTTTGAAAGTTTTTCTTTTACCACGTCCACGTTGGATTATCTCAAAAAACGTTTTCAGTAAAGCATTTTGAAGCTTTTGCTTATATGGAAGGTGCGCCGCCCTCTTGTCCGAGTTTACCTAGTTTTTGTTCAGAGTTTTTATCTAATACTCTTAGTGTCCGAGTGAAATTTATATCGATTATCTTGAAGAAAACTTCCTGTAACATTTTGAAACAATTGCTTATATGGAAGGTACCACGCCTTCTTGTGCGAGTGCGCCTAATTTTGCTCTGAGCTTGCACTAATCGTTGGTTGCTTTATCATGAAAAATACCACTAAAGTTGCATTTTGAACATATTATTTGACGGTAGACGTGTCCGTTGTCCGATTTTCAATCAAACGAGTTAACTATAACGACGGATGCAGTGTATCGAATTTCATCGAATTATCTTGCATCCAAAAAACATTAATATGATTTTAACGGACAAACAGATAGACGGACATGGCTATATCGACTCATGAGGTAACGCTGATCAAGAATATATAAACTTCTCCATACCTATCATGCCTCCTTCTCCGTGTTGCAAAGTGAATATACCCTGGGTGAAGGGCATAAGAAAATGTTTTTCGTTTTTTTAAGCTAAAAGACATTAAGTTTAACTGAAAACATTTTTTCCGCACATTTAAAACCCAATAACTTTATAGTTTCTGAGAAAAATGATAATCGAAAAAAAATTTTTTATCAGATTGTTAAACTTTAAAAAATCTCAAGCTTTTTTATTTCGCCTGAAACGAAAAATTAAAACTAAGAACGCACACAAAATCGTAAAATTAAAATCTATATTTTAAATGTAAATGTTTCGTGGAATATCCCAAAAATACTTAAAGCAATCCGCCCTTTCCATACATAACAAATTTTATATGTCCCATTAGTATGAAGGTAGTATAACAAAAAAAAAAAAAAAAAAAGTTTGACCTGTGTTTTCATTTATCTTACACAGAAATCTTAAGACTCTCATATTTTTCAGTTTGCAGACATTTTTGAATTGGACTGCTTTTTAGGATAACAGGATTTACTGCTGCTTACTCACACGAAAATTCCGCCCAATGTGCGTGTTGCCCCCTCACAAACAGTTTTATTTGTTATTATTCTTCGTTATGAGAATTTCAAAGAATATTTTCTTGTTTTTTACTTCCCTTTATTTGGGACAGGAAGTGATAGTATTTAGTAGCTGTCACAAGCGTGCTTAAAGCTTTTAAGGAGATTTAATGAAAGCAAAAATACGCTTACACGCATCATACAAAATAAACGAGCTGGTAAGTGGAGGAGTGGCTGACATTTGATGTCAAGACTTTAAACAATAAATTTTATGACTTTTTTTTTTGTAACTTTACACATAAATACTTTGTTAAAACTTTTCGGCTTTTTTGTTAGAGATTTTTTGAAAGTGGGGTGTTTGTAGTTATGGCTGATTTCATTATTATTCATCACCATTAAGGCAATTTTTAGGATATTTGAGGCAATGCTTTAATAAAAGAAAAAGAAAAATCAATTTTTTAATAAAAAATACAAAAATTGGTTTCATATTCGTTAACCTTTAAAAATATAATTTAAAAAAATCTATAAAGAGTTTATTTCCAGGCAAAATAGGCCACATTGTTGCAGCCACTAGGACAAAACAAAGCGAAACGTTTTGTAACTGCATTTTATTTATCACCGCTACTTGCATTTTGCTGTTCTGGAAATATCAGTGATTTTTTTTATCTGCAACATCCTTGTTTTGGAGTTCTTTATGGTGCCATTGTCAACAACAATAAACAAATTGTTGTTATTTTTTCCCTTATGAAATTGTAATGAATTTTTTGTGCCGAAAAAAAAAAAAAAATATGCAAATGCGATTCGAAACAGAAGTTAAATAAATTCAAAACCCCTTACAGAGGTTAAAATTTATAATTCAAACAAAAAACAGTAAAAGATTGAGAAAAATAAATACATACTTAAATACCTATTAGTCTCAGATCCTGAGCAAGACATACACTTCTCATCTTTTTCCAGTTGAAATATTTTTTTTATTCAACAAAATATAGAGATAAACAAAATAAACTAAATATTATTGAATTAAATTTTTCATCCCTGTCTGTCTGGATGTTTTTCTGTCCATTGAAAACATTTTAATATTTTTTGAAAGTAAGATAATTCAATGAAATTTAACACACTTCATTTGTTGTCAAGTTTAATTTGTCTGATTGAAAATGAGTGAAATCGGTCAACGGACACGCCTACCGCCCAAACAAAAAATTTACTAAAAATGCAACTTTAGGAGTACTTTTCACGACAGTGCAACCAAAATACACATAAATACTACGAATTGTAAGCGCAAACTCTGAGCAAAATTTAGGCGAACTCAGACAAGAGGGCATGGCACCACCATATAAGCAAAAGCTTCAAAATGCTATACTGAATAGTTTTTTTGAGATTATCCAAATAAATTTCACTTAGTCACTAAGAACTATAAATGCAAACTCTGAGCAAAAACAAGGCTTTCACTGACGAAAGGGCGTGTCAACTCCTATATAAGGAAAATCCAAACTGTTACACTGAAAACGGTTTTTTGAGATAATCGAACCATATATCCGTATACATATGACAAAAGCTATGTGAATTTGGACAAGAGGACGTGGCACCTCTCTTTTCAAAATACCGCAGTGTAGGTTATTGGCCAAAGGTCAAAGGTAACACACGTACTAGTTTTTACTTTTTTTACTCATTATTCTAAAGCTTTAAGCATTTGTCGTCTTTCGTGAACTCTAACGAAATTTTCTGCACCCATCATAACCTATTGTTATGGATCTTTTTGAATCCCTTTTGTTTAAAGAAAAAAAGAAAATCGTGCGAAATTTCAGACAAAAAGAAGGATGTTTCATATCTCCCACAAAAACTTGGATATTTTGTATTTTTGGACGAAAAGGAGGATGTTTCAAACTTTCAAATGAAAAGTAGGATGTTTCGTACTGAACAAGTACATAATAATTCAATCTGATTTTCGTGCAAGTCATCTAAACATCCCAGTTTTCGTCCAGAATGTTAAGACATTTTATTTTTATGACAAAAAATTTTTAAAGTCCTTTTTTCGACATAAAACTTCAAAGGAACCTACTTTTCGTTATATATAATGAAACAATTTAGTTTTTGTCCAAATTAGTTTGAAACATCCTATTTTTCGTCCAAGAATCAATGACAACCTAGTTTTCGTAGGAAAAATGAATCATCTTACTTTTCGACTCAGGTATTGATTGATGAAAATCTCTTTGGATTCAATAAATCAATTTTTTCGGAAAATGTGAGTTTCATTTAGTAATCTTTTAAAAATTTTTCATATATTCTATTGGAATATACGGGTGCTACTTTCTAAAGTCTTCAGTTTCATTTTCTTTCGAGTTTTCTACTACATTTCTTTGCATTACCTTAGAAAAATTGGAGTTATTACTACTTCCCAAGTAAGATTGCTTTATTTGGCGTGGCCAAAAATTAAATACCCTCCACCGTAACATTTTAAGCACTTTACTTGTTAGGGATGTGCCATGCCCTCTACTAGTACGAGTTCATCTTTTTTTTTTTTTTTGTTTTGGGGCTTAGAGTTACTCCAATAGCTTTTGGAATCTCCAAAAGGATACATTTAGAGTTCATCTTGTTTACACTTCGAGCTTGATTCGACTATTTTAAGTGTCTGCACGAAGTTTGGTTGCATTATCTCAAATAACGCATGAACTACGGCATTTTGAAAAATTTGCTTGTTTGGGAGGTTCCAGGTCCCTTTGTTTGAAACAACTAAGTTTTTGCTCTGAGCTTGTTGCGACTATTTTGGGTTCCTGTGCGACATATTTTTCCATTATCTAAAATAACGCAAGTACAACGACGTTTTGAAAGATTTGATTTTATAGGAGGTTCGAATTACGAGAATCGGTTCCATTTTCTCAAACAACGCATGAACTACGTCATTTTGAAAACTTTGCTTGTATGCCAAGCCTTTTTGTCCGAGTATTTTTTTAGAACTTGCCCTTGCTGTTTCTAGTATTAGAATGTATTTTGGGTGCATTCCCGTATGAACTGCTCAAGATATAGCGTTTCATGTGAAATTTTTGTAAGGGCGGTAGGCGTGTCCTTCGACCTTTTTCCCTTATTTTCAATTCCATGAGCAATCTCACGACAGAAGCAATGTACAAAACTTCATCGAGTTATCTTACTTCTCAAAAATATTAAAATGATTTCCACACACAGCTAGCCAGACGGGTGGGCAAATAAACGAACATGGCTATATCGACTTAGGAGTTGACGTAATTTCTTGTGAAAATCTGAAAATTGGAAATTAGGAAGTAAGATGAGAATTTTTTCAGAATTTTTGAAGGTTATTTATTTTATTACGATGTCAAAAATTATCGAGAAAGAAGTTATGTATCATAATTTTTCATCTTAAGTAACACTAACAAAGAAAAAATAAAGATCTGAAAATGTTAACTCACTTTCATGAATGATTAAAAAAATTGTTCTCTTTTATTTGAATCAGTCTAGTGTATATTTTGAAATAAGTTTATGAGAGCGGAAAGTTTTTCACGCATTTTATTTTAGCAAAATATAAATTTTAAATAAATTAAACTGAATTACATATATTTGGTATATGTAGTTTATAGGACAAAAAATTCAACGAATATGAGCTGCACAAAAAGTGAGCACTGTTTTTCTTGTATGAAACAACGACAACGACAACAAAAACAACAACATCAACATACTCAGATGCAGATAAAACCTCATAAATTATTCCATGTTTCATTTTTGCATAAAATGTCACCCAGCAGGATATGACAGCAATGTATACCAAAAATATTCAGCTGCTTATTTTTGTTGTTTCTTTTAGATGTCTTTTTTTTTTTTTTTTGTTGCTATATTTTTAACTCGTGCAACAAAATATTTGCTTTTGACAATTTTAACCAAGTTCATTATGTATAACGTAATACATAGATACATGTTGTACTCCAATGTCACTGCATGTGTTTTCAGCAGTTTAAATACAATATTTTTATTGTGTAGATTTGGAAGTTTTTTTCAGCTTTGTTCACACGATTCAGCTGTGAGTAAATTTCTACTTTGCTCTTAATTTTTCATATCCCAGAAATATCTACTAAAAAACAGGCTTATTTATGTCAGCCACACCAACTTCACTTCACATCATGAAACCCCCATGTCAATAGCAAGAAATAACGCTCACAAAGACATGACACGCCAAAATTATGAGACCATACTTCCTGTGTCAGCGATAAGTATTGTAGGTTTAGTTACTTTAAATCAGGCTTGCCTAAATACTTACGCCAATTAGTAATTGAAACACTACAATTGTCAAAATGGAATGCTTAAATAAAGCACTCAAAAAAAAAAACTCTCGTAAAATTATTTTTCTGCCCAATTTCAATAAATTCTACATTATAGTAACACTACTTGTAGTACAGTCATTTGGTAGTTTTACCTGGAAAGTTTTGCGGGATTTTTGCAAATGAGTTATTTTATAGATTTCAGTTTTTTACAAATATCTCTTTAACGGTTACACTTATGTAGAGAAAAATATTGTGGCACAATATTGTAGCTTATAAAATTTTCTGTAAAAATGACTTTTTAATTGTTTTCGTACGACTTATAACTCAGGAGATATCCTAATTCAAAATTTGAAAAAAATTAGTAAATTGTGCATGCTGCTTATGAGTAGGCACAGTGATGTGTTGAGCTTAAAATTACCATAACTTATGAAAGGTGAGTCACACGTTCCAAGCAAAAACACTTGTTTGTAGGGAATTACTTTCACTATAAGTTTCATTTTATTTTTTTTCCACACGACATATAGTTTACGAGATATCTTTTCAACAAATCTAACATTTTGAGAAAAACAATTTTTTCAAAATAGCTCCAAAACGGTTCGTCCTAGAAAAAAAAAAATGGTTCATGTATTTTGTAGAACGTTCAATTTCCTATAAGGGTCTCTCCGAACTGTTTTTTCGTCCGACTTACCCATCATGAGATAGTATGGAGCATAGTACAATGCTCAATTTTGAATAATTTTCAAGACGCGATATCTCATGAACGGAAAGTCGGACGAAAAAACAGTTCGGAGAGACCCTTAAAGGAAATTGAACGTTCTATAAAATGCAAGAAATTTTTTTTTTTCTAGAACAAACCGTTTTGGAGCTATTTTGATAAAACTGTTTTTTTCTAAATTTTAGGTTTGTTGAAAAAATATCCCGTAAACTATAGGTCGTGTGGAAAAAAAATAAAATAAAACTTATAGTGAAAGTAATTCCCTGTAAATAAATGTTTATGCTTTGAATGTGTGACTCACCGTTCATGAGTTATCGTAATTTTAAGCTCAACACATCACTGTGCCTACTCATAAGCAGCATGCACAATTTACTAATTTTTTTTTCAAATTTTGAATTAGGATATCTCCTGAGTTATAAGTCGTACGAAAACAGTTAACAAGTCATTTTTATAGAAAATTTTTTAAGCTACAATATTGTACCACAATATTTTTCTCTATATATAAGGGGTCATCCATAAATTACGTCACACGTTAATGGGGGGGAGGGTTTCACCGTAATGTGACATAGTGTGACAAGGGGCAGGGGGCAGGGGGGGTCAAAAGCTTTGTGACGTCACATGTTAAAATTTAAAATACCAAAACACGAAATTTACATGTGAATAAAAAATTTAAAAATTTTCGAACTTGATCTATATTTATTAATAATTTAGAACTCTCGTTATGAGATAATCTCTCAAGCAACAACATTTAACTTCTAAAGCGGCGTTGTAATGCAAGTAAGACACTAAAATTCACACTAAAATTCAGAACGAAAATGAAGTGCCTGATTTACCAGTAATAGCTAATATAAAGGAGTGGGTCCAAAGCCCGTGGACACAAGATGATTAAGTTTTTTATCTTTAATTAACATAATTAGTGGCTTGATGTGTCATAACTAGTCGTTTGTTCTTTCTGTTATCAGTAATATTTGATTTTATGTTAATTTTATTAAAGATTATTTAATAATAATGAGACAAAATTCCTCAAGCGGATCGCTTTTTTCCCAACATGGGAATTTTAAAGCCAAAATCGGTGGACACGTTCTCCTAACGGATATGTAACCAACCTTAAACTTTGTTTTAAAAAAAATTGTTTTTTGTAAAAGTTACAAGCTATTGAAGTTCGTGGTAGCTCTACATTAAAACTTCAATATCTTTTGATTGCGTGGATGAAATTTGATTCAGAAAACGCGAGAATTTTGTAAAATGCTTGGACTTTAATAAACAAAATATATTATTGCAAAAAAGTTATTATTTTGTTGTAAGTTTACAAGAAACTATAAATAAATGGATAATTAATGCACATCTCAATGCTCTTGATGATTTACAACTAAAATATTTTGAACTGCGTACTTTAGTGGTATTATTTCCGAAAAAAAAACTTTGTAGTTGCTGGTAGTTTACAATTTATTACAAGGTTCCTAACTACCTTTCAAAAATTTCCATACAAATTTTCTAATATTTTTGTTACAGGTTTTTAAATAGAAAAAAAAATTTCAACTGTAATATTAAGAAAAATTTATGAAAAAATAATGTGAAATTTGTATGGAAATTTTTGAAAGGTAGTTAGGAAACTTGTAATAAATTGTAAACTACCAGCAACTACAAAATTTTTTTTCGGAAATAATACCACTAAAGTACGCAGCTCAAAATATTTTAGTTGTAAATCATCAAGAGCATTGAGATGTGCATTAATTATCCATTTATTTATAGTTTCTTGTAAACTTACAACAAAATAATAATTTTTTTGCAATATATATTTTGTTTATTAAAGTCCAAGCATTTTACAAAATTCTCGCGTTTTCTGAATCAAATTTCATCCACGCAATCAAAAGATATTGAAGTTTTAATGTAGAGCTACCACGAACTTCAATAGCTTGTAACTATTACAAAAAACAATTTTTTTCAAAACAAAGTTTAAGGTTGGTTACATATCCATTAGGAGAACTTGTCCACCGATTTTGGCATTAAAATTCGCATGTTGGGAAAAAAGCGATCCACTTGAGGAATTTTGTCTCAATAAGAAAAAAATGAAAATAACTGTTTTCTTTTGATTATTTTTAAATACATGCTTAAGTTTGGAAAATGTGTGACGTCACATCAGGGGGGGGGGGTCTAAAAATGTTACAACCTGTGACAAGGACGGGGGGGGGGGGGTCTAAAAGTTCTAAAATTCGTGTGACGTAATTTATGGATGGCCCCTAACCGTTAAAAAGATATTTGTAAAAAACTGATTTTGGACGCCATTTTTCCAATATGGCGGCGCGAGAGAACACGACTCGAGGTAGCAAAGTTGAAGTTCTGAAAGAGCACATCGAAATCTATAAAATAACTCATTTGCAAAAATCCCGCAAAACTTTCCAAGTAACATCATTTTATTCTCCCAAACGATTGTACTATTGCTCAAAGTGAAAAATACAAATTTGAAACTCTACAAATGTTGCAATTGAAAATTCAAAATCCACAAATTATACGTACAACTAAAAAGAGCTAATAAAATGCAAAATCACTAAATCTTATACACAGATATCTACAATACTTCTTTGCTTTAAATAAAAAACTCAAGCTTAAAACTCTGCAAATGTTCGTGTTGAAAATTCAAAAATTAATCTTAATTTCAACAAATATCTTCATCTAGTCAGAGCTTATGAACACTACATATATTGTTAAATAAAACTTTGAAAACCACACAAATATTATCTAAAACCACATTGAACTTTGTGATTTTGATATATTTTATTTGCTTTTCAACAAATGCCTTAAGTATTCTTTAAAGTTTTATAAAAATTGGTTGCAATTGAAATTGACAATTGATTTTTTTACATAAATATCCACATCATAACTTTAAAGTGCCAATTCTTCAGCCTCCTGGCATGTACAAAATCTTTTCCGAAATTAAAGTTTTATTGGCAAATTAATGAGCTATGTAATCAATGGTCTTTAAATGAAGATGTCAAATTTTAAAACTAACATTCAACTTTATTAAAAAATATGATATTGAACTTTATTAATCGGCTTTTATGTCAGCCTCCAAGCATATCAAAACTTTTAAAAATTTTGATATGTATCTTTTTTTTCACAAAATATCGTAGCTTAAAAAGTTGAAAAACCATAAAAAACATGGTTTTTGGTTGATGCAGTTCAGGATATTTCAGAGTAAAATAAAGATATTGATATAATTCAAATTGGATTTTGAAGGTCAAAACTAGAGCTTTCTTAAACCATATCAAGATTTATGGCCAAAAACTACCATAACTTGTTACAAAACTTAAAAAATAGCCAAAAATGGTGTCTTTTACACTTTTAGTTTAGCATATCATTAGTCCTGACAAGTTAGCGCAATTTTGGTGCTGGATTAAGATTCAACATCAAAATATACATCTAAAATGACTGTTTCAGTTTTTATTTGTTGGTTTTATCTTTATGATTTTTTCGATTTTATTACCTATCTTTTCCCACTTCCAACTTCCGTCGTTATCGTACCTGTGTACATTTTCAAGTTACATATACATACCATTTTAATGTAGGAATCCATAATTTCATCGTTGAGAGTTGTATTGACGATTTATTGACTAAAAGTGAAAAAACCTCAGCCTCCTGGAAACTTAAAGATTCAGGCCTGTTCCGGAATCCGTGTGGTTTCAATTACTTTTCAATTTGGAAGCTTTTTAATGAAAATGATGGGTCAAATGATAAAAAGTATGAGAACTTCTTTTGTAGAGAATTACAGTTGCTACAAATAAAATTGATTTGTATTTACGAAAATATAACCGTTAAGGAAATATTCGATAAAATTTAATCTTATGACTTTTTGTGGTTTTTTAAGAATATTTCCAGAACGGTTCTTTTTTTGTTAATGCAAATTAATATTATTTGTAGAACTAGTAATTCTCCACAAAAGAGTTCCTCGAATTTTTTATCGTTAGACTCACCGTTTTCATCAAAAAGCCACCTAAATGAAAAGTCATTGAAATCACATGGATTTCAGAACAGGCGTGATTAAGTTTTTGTTTTTTAGTAGTAGTTTTAACAAACACCGCTTAATAATATTACTTGCTTAGGTACTCAGCCTCCTAAGCTCATTTTTCTATGAAATCTATATCTTATTCTTTTCACCGGCTCGTTTTAGAAAATAACAAAAAAGACCAAAGCTAAACTTAGACTACTTGTCTGAACTCAGATACAAAATTACCGAAAATAATGCATGTTTTTACTTGAGTACAATCACCCACATATATTATACATTAGACATGATGTGGTAAGATCAACTGTGATTCCTTTCTTTCTCAACATTTCCTTCGAATATCCTTACCTCCGTCTCCACCTCATCGAGGTGCTCTCTTGCAAAAATTACGTTCTTACTCGTATAATGAAATTGACTAAGTCGACTTCCAAAGTGCCCTCGGTGGAGGTAAAATGTGAGGCCAGCCTACATTATTTTTTAAATTATGGGTTTGCCCCGTGAAAGATATAGGTACTTAAGGGCTAAATTTATTGGAAGAGAATTTTGTGGGGGGAAAATAATTGTAAAAAAATTACTCCCACCAGGGGCACCCTAGAAATGGGGCAGTCAGTTTAATTAAAGCATACCTAGTGCCGGAGATCCCCTTTAAGTACTGAAGATAGAGGCTTGTTATGTTCAGGGAAAACGTTTAGGGGAAAGTTTTTAGGGGAATTAAATAATGAAGGTTGATGTCACATTACATCCCATCTGCGGTAACCTGAAAGGAAAAAATAATGCAAGTTTGTCTTACATTCTACCTCACCAGAGGCACTCTGAAAGGCCTGCAAGCGGAGAAAAAAAATTTCATAAAATTATTATGAATAGTAGGCAGATTTGTGCAGGAAAAATTATATGGAGATAAAATAATGGTTGCTGTTCTTATATTTTATCCCTCTAAAGATGACACCGTGGCAGCAATAGAGCTATTTGTCAATCATCCTCATATTTTCATGAATCAATCCACCCCATTTCTTGACACGAACATCATTTGGTTAAACCTCACAAAACAAAGGGTTGTCATGTTTATTATACACACATATTTACGGGATGGATCGCAGTACACTAGAAGGAAATGAAACTTATATATGTAAAATCGTTGTTGCACGCATATTTTTCAACCAGTGCGACCTTGAAATTATTCCATCTAAACTTTTTTCTAAAAATTGCATTAACATAGCAGGCGTCGATTCTTCAATTGAAATTTTGTATCAGAAGACAAACTGCTTTGGAAACACAGCCCTCACTTTGAAAATAAGTTTTGAGTATTGCAAAACTCTGCTCAAGCATAAAGGAATCCATTTCGTTTTATCACTTTTTTTGAGCTGTCGGTACCATAATAGCATGTAATTTACAAAGAAACCAAATAGCCAAAGTTTTATTTTAGAAGCATTAAATGAACTTTAAATGAATTGATTTGAATTCTTTTCCAAGAAATTTTAATACAATATAAAAATCGTTTCATTTTTGTCCTCAAAAATATTAATGAGCCAAGAAAAGAACAATAACATTAACTTAATAAATCTTCTTTCATTCTTGGCTTCGATCAAAGTTTGCTTACTTATCAGGAAACAGCGATTCATTCCATTTATGCAGTCAGTTCCTACTGCCACTGACTGCTTTCTTCCTTTATTAAGCGATAAGGTCTCAATTCATCCCGCGGCTGTCATTAATCAATCAGTAAAATGTCAATCTAATGAGTGTTGATTTGCTTAAGTTGAGAAAACTTAATTTCGTAAAGTAATCAACAGTGTAACGATTTACGTGATTTTCATAAGGCTACTCGACTTTTGCTGATGGCTCATGAATATTGATGAAGACACTTTAGGCAGTTTTGCGAATTTAAGTAAATTTCGTGACGCAAATAAGAAATGTTGACATTATTCGGAGACAAAAATTATACATAATATAGATAATGTATTGATAAACAAAAATAATTTACTATTATGCTTTGAGAAAGGATAAACTGCTTTTGTGTAAATTTAATAAATATAGATCTGACGAATACTTGTATACTTGTCAGAGCTTTTGAACAGTTTTAATCTTTCATTGTTTTTGTTCTACATTTCAGTATTTCTTGTATAATTATTACAATAACAATACCATAACACACATGGAGAAAGGGATTTCATATAATAGATTTTCATATTTTTCCATTATTTTAAAATTTTTTTTTCTTTTGTTTTCCTTTTAATAACAATTTATTTTACAAAACCACAAAGTATGCGGAAAAATGTAAACCGCTTCAGTGATTGGATGTACGCATAGTATCCTTCACGCATTGATATTTTACGCAGGAAATGAAATTGATTGTTGAGTGATTCTCCCGATCGGATACAGCTACAAGTACAATTCCAACAGAAGCAGTGTAGCGAATCGTTCAGCAACAGCTTCGATTAAATTTTTTGTTTTCAGTTTTTTTTTTTTTTTTTGTGATGTCCATGAAACCAACTTGGATTGCGAGGAATAAAATTGAATCGCAGGGTCGGATATGATGTGCTACATTTCCTGTTTTTCATATCGCCGCTTGTAAAACGAATTGAATGAAACATGTTGTTATTTTTTTGATTTTTGCATTGATATTCACAATCAGAAAATGTGAGTGTAGAATATGAACCATATCGCCGGTGGCCAAATTTTGGCCTGTTACATAAAGATATATAAGTACACTTTTTCCGAGTACCGTTTGGTAAAAAAGAAAGCCAGAACATTGAGTATTCATTAATCGTAGTAACATTTTTTGGATGCAGCAGGTTAAGTATATCTCCAAACCGAATAACATAAAAATTGGTGTAGTGCATGTGCCGAAAAATATCGAAAAACATCGCAAATATCGGTAAGAGTTCAAAAGTATAGAAAAACATCTAAAATGTCGCTAAAAGTATCCAAAAACATCCAAAATATCGAAAAGAGCTCAAAAGTATCGAAAAACATTCAAAATGTCGAAAAGAGCTCAAAAGTATCGAAAAACATCCAATATATCGGTAAAAGTCCAAAAATATCGAGAAACATCGAAAATATCGATAAAAGTCCAACAGTATCGAGAAACATTCAAAATATCAGTAAAAGTCCAAAAGTATCGAAAAATATTCAAAACCTCGGTAAAAGTCCAGAAGTATCGAGAAACATTCAAAATATCGGTAAAAGTCCAAAAGTATTGAGAAACATTCAAAACATCGGTAAAAAGCCAATAGTATCGAAAAACATCCAAAATATCGATTAAAGTCCAAAAGTATCCAGAAACATCCAAAATATCGGTAAAAACCCAAAAGTATCGAAAATCATCAAAAATATCGGTTAAGGTCCAAAATATCTAAAAACATCCAAAATTTCGGCAAAAGTTTCGAAAAACATCCAAAATATCGAAAAGAGCCCAAAAGTATCGAAAAATATTCAAAATATCGAAAAGCCTAAAAGTATCGAAAAACATTCAAAAGGTCGGTAAAAGTCTAAAAGTATTGAGAAACATTCAAAATATCGGTAAAAGGCCAAAAGTATTGAAAGACATCCAAAATATCGAAATGAGCTTAAAAGTATCGAAAAACGGGGGCAAAAAAAAACCTGCATATCAAAAACATTTTTAAATTTGATTAAATTACAATGCAATTCTGGGACAAAATTTTATAACAATATCGTATTGAAAATAAACGAAGATAATTGCATACTTTCATATATGTATGTAATTCAAGAAATTTCTCGATACACTTACATACTTATATTAATGTGAATATTGACACAATAAAAACCGTAATTTGTCATATAAAACATGACAATTTTTCTTCAGTTTTTTCGAAAACAAATGGAAGCAAAATATTGTAGCACACACACAAAAGAGTTTCTTTCTCTCGATTACATGCACTGTATAAAGGCAATACCAAAGACACATGAAATATAGCCAATATTATGGAAGACATTACATGCTGCTCGACCTGATGGCAACATAAAACATTCAAATTATGTATTTATGTTTGTTCTTGTTTTTTGTTTTTTTTTTTTTTTCTATCATTGGCAGATATGAATAATTTTTCAAATGTATACATTTGCATGCATACAAAGGAAGTGAAGTAAAGAATGAATTTTACAATAAGTTAATAGAAAAATTTTACTGGGTAAAATTGAGTTTAGGAACTGAAGACTAAATATTAAATAAGTATTTAAAACATTTCATAGATAGACCGATATTGTCATATGGTAGTGTAGTATGGTGGGCATACCTTGAAATACAAAATAATGCGAAAGAATTGGAAAAAATACAAAGATTGGCCCTTTTAAGAATAACTGGAGCTATGAAAACTACTCCAACAAAATCTTTGGAAGTTATATTGAATGTCCTGCCAATAGATCTCTATATTAAAGAAAAGGCTGCCGTAACATCTGTTAGACTAAATCAGACCTATAATTTCAACAAATTAAGCTATGGGCACACAACCATTTTGCCAGAAATAAGTCAGACAGATTACATTAAAGCTTACACAGATTTTATTAAAAGCATAAAAGCCCAATATCCCACACTTGAACAATGGGAGAACAAGAATGTCCTTAATGATACTACTTTAGAAGTATATACGGATGGTTCTAAAATGGACACAGGAACTGGTTGCGGGATCTTCAGTCAACCAATTTATCTCTCAGAATCGGTAAAAATATCTGATAATTGTTCTGTATTTCAAGCGGAAATATTTGCGATAGCAGAGGCGGCAAGGTTGATATCGATGAGGGATATATCACCTACCGATATAACCATTTACATCGATAGTCAAGCTGCCATTAAAGCTCTGCAAAATAGGAATATAAAATCTGAGGTAGTCAGCCGTTGTCGCAGAGAGCTTCAGGTTCTTAACGAACAACACAATGTAGAACTGTGCTGGGTACCCGGTCAGAAAAATATTCAAGGAAATGAAAAGGCAGATGAGTTAGCTAGGAGGGGTTCATTATTGCCTACAGAGAATAATAATCATATTGTTAAACCACCAATGTCATACGATTGCAAGATAATTTCAGATAAAATGGTTTTGGAGATGATGAGGAGATGGGGCAACTCGACCCATTATCAAACGACCAAAACTATTTATAACACTCCTAAGATAAGGTTTTCTAAATTGCTTTTAAAGTGCAGCAAGAGTGAATTAAAGTCTTTTATATCAGTAGTTACAGGGCATTATACGCTATGCAGGCACCTGGGACAGATGGGGTTTGAGACTGACGATCTTTGTAGATGGTGTGGAGACAGCGACGTGGAGAGGATAGTCAACATTACCTTTGCCAGTGCCCTGCACTTGCAAAAACAAGATTTAAGATATTTGGATTTGTATAAAACTGTATAAAATATACTGAATTTAATTAATTGTATTGATTCATAGAACTATGTACCGTAATTAAAGAGGGATCACAATGGACCAGCAGAATGGTCTATGTGGAAGTTGGCTTGCATATATGCCAACGATGCCCTCGCAACCTAACCTAACCTAACCATAGATAGTGAAATTAAGTAGTTGTGATCGAACTCTTATGAACAAGGAAATAACGATAGCTTAAAAATTTATTTTCGTAACCACATACTATTTACTATATACACATGTATATAAACGTATCGTATATATTATTTCAATATTAAACTAAAACAATGAAGCACTTAATTTATGATTTTATCAATGGACGTCGTACTTATTTTCCATATCTTACACATCCTCAAATAATTTGTACAATTTGTTTGCAATTTGCCTTTTATTTGTCTAAAGAATAAAAACAAATGTGAATGCAAATTATTAAAAAAAATATTTTGTCACAAGATGTTACCCAATTTAAGTAAATATTTATCTACATAATTGAATCCTAAGAGATATTTTGTTTGCAATAGACCTTTGTTTAATTTTATATTTGCAATAAAATGATGACCTTTTCAGAATTTACAATAAATTTACAAATCCCTGTTAAGGGAATATCAAATAGATTTTGATTTTTTCTTTGTGTGTAAAAACATTCTAGATATGAATAGTTTATTCCCATTATCTTGAAGTCGCATTTTAAAGGGTGAGTTGTATTTGAAGTATATTTTTAAAAGCTACAGTCATAGGCAAATCTATTTTGAAAAAAAAATTCTGTGTACTTTAGATTCTTATACGATATATATTTATATATCAAGAAAAGCAGCATAATATATGAGTTCCATAGATAGTTTAATTTGTAAATAACATAAATTTTTAAATATTCACTCTTTAATAAAAAAAATAATGAGCCAAATGTAAAAATATAAGGTGGCATAAGTGTTTTGACATGACCTTACGAATAATCACTGTTTTACAGCAAAAATTGCGAATCGAACGATTTAAATTTATTTCAGTTACTTGGAGTGTGCTGAACTAAAGAGAGTTAAAAAAAATATTTTCAATATTGCAGTGTTGCCGTTTTCGAAGAAAAACTATTTTTCTAGGTATGACTTCACTTAAACTGATCTATAGAGAGAACGGCTAGTCCGATTTCAATTAAAGATAATTTTCTTAATTTTCTAGCAAAGTATTATTTTTTGGAATCGACTCAAAAGTTGTTGAGTAATAGTGATTGAAAATTAAAATTTCTGAACTAATTTTTTGAAAAAGTTTAAGATATATAACTGTATCAAAACCATACATATTTTGTTACAAATATTTTGAGGCCCTGCGACCCGAAATCGGATAAAAATTGAGAAACTTTTCGGCTTTTAATTTAAAGCGTAAAAATTGCATACAAAATACAAGAGTGGCGGAACTCAGAAATTAAAATAAATTCCAAAAACCTCCAGATAAACATTTGACTTCTTCGTATAACATCTATGCCACTTTTTGAAAAAAACCTACCTTAAACCATTTTGCCGATATTTCTCATAACAACTATTGTATATTTCCCCCTGCCTAAAGATTTTTATACACTTGGGCTTTAATTGATTGCTTCCTTAATTTTTAGTTGTTTTCCCGTACTGTTCCAGATGTTTTCAATGCCCTTTCTCGGAATTTTGGCACTCGATTCTTTTCGAGTTTTTTGGACTTTTCAATGATTTTAGTCTTTTATCGTCTTGCTCTAAGTCATACGATAAGTTTTGGTTACTTACCATTTATACATAAGTATTTCCGACGAACATTAACTCATTGAGATTTTTATCTACATTTTCGATGTGTTTATAACAGAACATACATATCTTCATACTTATACGAGTTAAAATTGTACTACGATATTCGACCTGGAGCCAAACAAGCGAAACACAGATATGATTTTACTAGTAACATCTTGTGCTTTCAGGAATAGTATACGTATTCAAAAAGATTTTCGATTTTTTTTTGCTGCGCTGTGTTATATAACAGCACCATTTCCGGCTATGAAGGGCTTTTCCGGACCTACTTTTTTTTCTTAATTTAAACACTAAAAAACTTAATTCGAAGTTAATTTTTTCGATATCTACAATGGTCTAGACTTCGGTCTCAAGGGGTTAAATGCTATTTCTCGCAAATAAAATTTGGTATGAGGGTCTGGCTCATGAGTATCTAAAGCATAACGAAAAGTGGGCGTTGTTCCAATAACTGCCACGCTCACTTTTTACCTAAATAAAAATTTTGATTAATAACACAGGTACAAAAAAAAAAAATGGAATGAACTTTTTATTTCTTATATTCAGTTTTATGTATTTTTTGACGTTGAATCCGTCTTCATCAGCAGAACTGTCATTATACCTTCATTATTTTGAAACATCCTTGCTTGAAGTTGAAGAAAACGCTGTGTTCAGTCTTAAAGCGTATGAATAAAAACATCTACTAAAATATTAAGATCAGGTTACTGACCGAGCAGGGATCGGTCTCTAGGCATTATAAATTATTCAAATAAGCAATGTTTTTACAATTTCTTATGTATTTTACTTACTAAGATGAAAAAAATATGGCATCTGGTAGCATCTCAAAACCTATATCCTAGAAGTTCAACAGTTTTTCGAGCATTTGTGAGTTTGGCTTTTTTATGAATAGCGCGCTCAATATTGTCATCAAACTCTTTGTTCTCTCAATTCAATTCTGCGGAAAATGTTATTTCCAAACCCTTGCTTCTATTACCTCGGCTGCAACATGACATGTGACACCATCTTATTGAAGCAAATATCTTGTTAACCAATGCGATGTAATTTTGTACACAAAAAACCATTTATCAGCGCTATATAATGAATTTCATTCACGGTAATACTTCGGTAATCTGCATTTTTGAAGAAGTTCGGACTGTGACACACAAAACGCAACTAACAATATGATAACTGACTAGCAGTAGATTCTTTTTTACTTTTATCAGACTTTTTACCCTGTATTAACCTCCTACGGAAACGTTTCTTTACTCAAATCAAATTCTAACAAATTTGGGTAATTTTAGCACTTTTCTACTTTCGGGTTACATCCGTCAAAGAATGTGCGTCGATTGTATTCATTCAATCGATATAACGCGCTTAACAATATTCAAATATTCACTCGCATATTTATGTATAATAAGTAAATATTGTTAAACATAAAAAAGAGAAATTTGCGCAAAAATTTCATAAACAAATATTTCAAATTTTACATACATTTTCGATTCGTTTTGTTTTGCAAATATTTGTATTTTGTTTCCTTTGCAAATATTTTTGTTTATGAGTGGAAAATAACTTTGGACAATAAAACTCATTGATATTGTGATAGCAATAGCAACAAATTTTTGGTAATGTTTTCTTACCAAAAGCGTGAGGGTGTGCTTAAAATGTTTCGACTGTAACTCTTCTGAACCAATGAATCATAAAAAAACTTTTGACAGAACATCTTTAACAAATGAAAAAAGAACAAAATAAATAAAATTGCGTAAAATGTCTTTTTCGGGTTTTTATTTTTAACAAAATGTTAGGCTACTTTCAGTCTTTATATGCTAGTCCCCTTAAGCTTTTGCAGCAACACCACATGTATGGCATGATTGCGTGTGCCTTCTGATTGTCTCTACTATGTGTATCCTTCAAATGTTTACTATCAAGACATGTGGAAATGCCGCTTCAAATGCTCCACTCAGCACTTGATGTCTGTGAACGTGACATTGTTATTCCCAACATGTTTTGATCCATAAAAGCACATTTATCACAGCTGTTGCTTCCGGTGGCGTATACGCTAATGTGAGGAACCCTTTTGAGTACATAGAAAATAAACAAAGAGTAGATATGTACAAGTAAGTAGGTGGTATATGGAACTTATTTTGTTGCTTTTTGTCCTGATAAAAAACTGCATTGTTTCTTTTGTGTGATTTGCCAACTATGGGTTAATAAATATTTGATTTAATGTTATATGAATTTGTTTATGTGACATAAAAAAAGAGAGATATGAAAATTATCAGAGCGTAAAGGATCATCAGCGTTTTCAAAATATATGTGCTGTAAATTATTTTCGCTCATTTTGGTTTAAGTATCTATGTTGTTAGTGGCTAAACTTGATTTGGGGTTATCCAATGCTTTTCAATCAATATCTTGCATCATAAAATTAAATACTTCGAGCGTGGCCTGTAATAAAATCATTGATTCCATAAATATTTTATAGCATTGTCTGGAATAAAACGATTTTATCTACGTAGGAAGATACTTATGTGCATTCAATTCATATATGAAGTAAAACACGCCAAGTGTAACAGTTAAAAAAGTTTAATGTTACCGATTGTACAAGTAAGTACTTTTTATTATTGGCTTTTAAATATTTAACTGACTCTGAAAAATAATTTTTTTTCGGAAAAATATCCCAATTTTAAAAATGCTTTTACATTTGTGGACCATCCCTGCATTTTCTTAATATTTGAACTCGAAAAGTCGCTACTTAACGTCATCCAATCTATTCCATTCTTTGGCTTGCTCATTATTTGATCAAACCTCA
This sequence comes from Calliopum simillimum, assembly GCA_951812925.1. Classification (NCBI taxonomy): domain Eukaryota; kingdom Metazoa; phylum Arthropoda; class Insecta; order Diptera; family Lauxaniidae; genus Calliopum; species Calliopum simillimum. Next base: position 40,880,560 of record OX638372.1, on the reverse strand, counting down.
CAAAATAGAGGGTTGTAGCGTATCCAAATCGAGAAATCGTGCACTTAATCATGTCTAAAATGCATATTCAATATATAAGCTGAATTGTGCAAAACCGCCATTGTTCGGCTTTTCAAACATTCCCTCCTGGCAAAACTATAACAGGTAAAAAATTTTAGACTACGGATTCAAGCTTTTTGGGTCATAATAACTTTAGTCATCATACTTTTTTCTCCTTGAATGACCCATTTACCGATTTCTGTAATAAAAATCCGTTAACGACTAAGTTCCTTTTAAAATGACATAATCAATTGACTTTAAACTCTTGTTTTACTTTAAAGCAAAGCATAGGTCCAACTTATCTTCAATCAAAAATAAGTTTCATGGAAATGCCTAATGAAATGGCTTATGCCATCTAATTCCAGCAATTTCATAGTTCCGCAATCTGTTCCAAATGAAATCGTAGCTGATCGTTTTTTTAAATAAGGTCGCAAAACGGTACATTTGAAAAAAACACAAAAAAAAAAAATCAAAACAGTAATTTTTGATTTATTTGTTGGTGCCAAATCTGAATCCGATCTCGGAAGTACTCTATTACCTATTATTTTTTGTGATGCTCTAACCTTAAATTTAAAAAACACGATTTTTAAGGCTGTATAAAGAACATGGTGTTATATTCATGATCATAACTTTTCTAAATGAAATCATACAAGGCCAATTCATAGTTTACTTTGAAGGCGAAGAATATTACTAAGCGGGCTCCGAATTAAAAGTGAAGAACATATGGAGCTACAATGCATACTCTAAGTGGACTGCAATATGATAACTGACTAGCAATAGATCCTTTTTTACTTTTATCAGACTTTTCACCCTGTATTAACCTCCTAAGGAAACGTTTCTTTACTCAAATCAAATTCTAACAAATTTGGGTAATTTTAGCACTTTTCTACTTTCGGGTTACATCCGCCACTCTAATCAAAGAATGTGCGTCGATTGTATTCATTCAATCGATATAACGCGCTTAACAATTTTCAAATATTCACTCGCATATTTATGTATAATAGGTAAATATTGTTAAACTTAAAAAAGAGAAATTTGCGCAAAAATTTCATAAGCAAATATTTCAAATTTTACATACATTTTAGATTCGTTTTGTTTTGCAAATATTTGTATTTTGTTTCCTTTGCAAATATTTTTGTTTATGGGTGGAAAATAACTTTGGACAATAAAACTCATTGATATTGCGATAGCAATAGCAACAAATTTTTGGTAATGTTTTCTTACCAAAAGCGTGAGGGTGTGCTTAAAATGTTTCGACTGTTACTCTTCTGAATCAATGAATCATAAAAAAAGTTTTGACAGAACATCTTTAACAAATGAAAAAAGAACAAAATAAATAAAATTGCGTAAAATGTCTTTTTCGGGTTTTTATTTATAACAAAATGTTAGGCTACTTTCAGTCTTTATATGCTAGTCCCCTTAAGCTTTTGCAGCAACACCACACCACATGTATGGCATGATTGTGTATGCCTTTTGATTGTCTCTACTATGTGTATCCTTCAAATGTTTACTATCAAGACATGTGGAAATGCCGCTTCAAATGCTCCACACAACACTTGCTGTCTGTGAACGTGACATTGTTATTCCCAACATGTTTTGATCCATAAAAGCACATTTATCACAGCTGTTGCTTCCGGTGGCGTATACGCTAATGTGAGGAACCCTTTTGAGTACATAGAAAATAAACAAAGAGAAGATTAGTATGTACAAGTAAGTAGGTGTTATATGAAATTTATTGTGTTGCTTTTTGTCCTGATAAAAAACTGCATTGTTTCTTTTGTGTGATTTGCCAACTGTGGGTTAATAAATATTTGATTTAATGTTATATGAATTTGTTTATGTGACATAAAAAGAAGGGAGATATGAAAATTATCAGAGCGTAAAGGATCATCAGCGATTTCGGTATGTATGTGCTGTAAATTATTTTCGCTCATTTTGGTTTAAGTATCTATGTTGTTAGTGGCTAAACTTGATTTGGGGTTATCCAATGCTTTTCAATCAATATCTTGCATCATAAAATTAAATACTTCGAGCGTGGCCTGTAATAAAATCATTGATTCCATAAATATTTTATAGCATTGTCTGGAATAAAACGATTTTATCTACGTAGGAAAATACTTATGTGCATGCAATTCATATATGAAGTAAAACACGCCAAGTATAACAGTTAAAAAAGTTTAATGTTACCGATTGTACAAGTAAGTACTTTATATTATTGGCTTTTAAGTGTTTAACTGACTCTGAAAAATAAGTTTTTTTTGGAAAAATATCCCAATTTTAAAAATGCTTTTGCATTTGTGGACCATCCCTGCAATTTCTTAATATTTGAACTCGAAAAGTCGCCACTTAACGTCATCCAATCTTTCCCATTTTTTGGCTTGCTTATTATTTGATCAAACCTCACAAAATAAAGGATTGTAGCTTATTCAAATAGAGAAATTGTGCACTTAATCATGTCTAAAATGCATATTCAATATATAAGCTGAATTGTGCAAAACCGCCTTTGTTCGGCTTTTCGAACAGTCCCCCTGGCAAAACTATAACTATAAAAAATTTTAGACTACGGATTCAAGCTTTTTGGGTCATAATAACTTTAGTCATCATACTTTTTTCTCCTTGAATGACCCATTTACCGATTTCTGTAATAAAAATCCGTTAACGACTAAGTTCCTTTTAAAATGACATAATCAATTGACTTTAAACTCTTGTTTTACTTTAAAGCAAAGCATAGGTCCAACTTATCTTCAATCAAAAATAAGTTTCATGGAAATGCTTAATGAAATGGTTTATGCCATCTAATTCCAGCAATTTCATAGTTTCACAATCTGTTCCAAATGAAATCGTAGCTTATCGTTTTTTTAAATAAGGTCGCAAAACGGTACATTTGAAAAAAACACAAAAAAAAAAAATCAAAACAGTAATTTTTGATTTATTTGTCGGTGCCAAATCTGAATCCGATCTCGGAAGTACTCTATTACCTATTATTTTTTGTGATGCTCTAACCTTAAATTTAAAAAACATGATTTTTAAGGCTGTATAAAGAACATGGTGTTATATTCATGATCATAACTTTTCTAAATGAAATCATACAAGGCCAATTCATAGTTTACTTTGAAGGCGAAGAATATTACTAAGCGGGCCCCGAATTAAAAGTGAAGAACATATAGAGCTACATTGAATACTCTAAGTGGACTGCAATAGGATATACTCTTTAGAATTAGTTTATATCCCTTCTTTCATTTTGTAGTAAGCTAAATTGATCCAAGTATACGGATTTGTTTCTCTTCAAGTTTAGTTTAGTTTATTTAAATGAGTAATTAGTAGAGTAGAACGGGGCAATGTCGTGCACTCAACTTTGACATGCTCGTAAAGCCGTACATCTCAAGCGAATGCAACGAGTAAGCATCCGATCGAAAGATAATTTCATTGGTTACATCCATGTGTAACAACATTTGTGTAGCGAGAAAATGTGTTTGTGTAAGTGAATGTGCACGACATTACCCCAATGGTTGTTTTAAAGGTCAACTTCGATAACTCGGTGAAGCCCAAAATTTTTTTCGAAAACCAAATACTTCTTTTCTTTGGCAGGATATTTCGTTTCAGAAAACACTTACCTGGTATATTTTCCCGGAAGGAAAATTATTTTTCTGACCCGATAAAAAAACACTTTTATCGTTCCGAAAGCGTGCGTTTTGAAAAAAAGGTTACTCTGTAGAGACGAACTGGTGAAAATTGCTAGTATTATATGCATAAGCTCAGTAGGTCAGCAGGTCTCTACCTTACGAACAGTTGGTAAATCATTCAATCCTTTGGGCTAAAACAGCCAGTGTACGACATTACCCCCTGCACGACATTACCCCGTTCTACTCTACTTAAGAAATTTTTCGTTTAGGTACAACAATCGAGTGAATATTTAGATAATATAAATCATTTTATAAATTGATTTTTAATTGAACTTTTTAGTCATTGCAAAGATCGATTTTACATATAAATCTATCAATACATTTTCTAACGTATAATTATGACAAATTAAGGAACGGATTAAAAACACGGCTATAGTGACATATGTTTCGTCTTTCGCCACAAAGACTAGTCAGACTATTTTTGTTGTAATTATAATTATATTTATTTTACTCAATTAATTATAATTAAAAAATTGCAAGTTGAAAAACTTTTTGTGTTTTGGCCTGGGCGGGAGTTGAACCAGGGAGCTCCCGGTTGGTATCACAAATCGTTAACCAATGCACCAGCCTTGCCCGGCTGCGAAACCGACTTTTGCCAGTTTTGTTTGTGTGTTAATACGTGAGCCTTGTGATGTCATTATTGTTGTTTGTGTTATTTATTGATATATTTGTCATAATTATGTGTTAGAAAATGATTAGATAGATTTATATGTAAAATCGATCTTTGCAATGACTAAAAAGTTCAATTAAAAATTAATTTTCAATATATAGATAAATGTTAAAGGTTAAAGAACTGAGATTAAAACTTAATTATTAATAATAACATACATATATGTATAAATAAAATCACATAATAAGTAGCAGTTAAGGTAAAGAAGAACAATAGTTAAATATTAAATGCTTAAATTTATTCCGGTCAGATACAATCTTTATGTTTCTTGGAAGGGAATTCCAGAGAAGAGTTGGATGTTTTAAACTATTTACGGCAGCTGAAATTAGATTTGAGTACTGAGTGTCTCAGTGCCTGGCGTAAAATTTCAGTTGACCAAATCACTTTTTGTCTTTAAATGTGTAATTCTGTTGGAATTTTCGAGTGGCAGTGTTGGGTTATATCGTTATGATGTCCGAGGTTGTTTTTAATGCACGATGCTTTTTGACTTGCTTGTGAAATCATTATTAATTTCTTTTTCTTCTTGTCTGCATCATGTCCTACCATTTTATTAAAAAAAAAATGCAATTTTCAAAAAAATCAGACACTTAATCAAAGGACAGGCGTCCTTCTATCATCTGAGATACTACAAGTTGTAGTTGTCTAATTCTCCAAAATTGTGTCATGGGCCAGAGATATTGGGTGTACAACTTAAAAACCGGAATTTGACGGTGGATGTCCGTACTAACAAATATCGTGAAAGCTCGAACTTTATATATATGTCGTTTTGAAGGTACATTTGACAGCTGTCAAAATCAGTCAACAAAACAATTTTATCTTGTGTGCATCATTATTATTTTTCACGATGAATAACTTCGAAAATTGGAGAAAAAGACAGCATTTGCGGGAGGTTCTGTTGGGTCATTTTTTTGCAAAGAAAACTGCTGCGGAAAGTCATAGTTTGCTTGTAGAAGTTTATGGGAACTATGCTCCAGCTGAATCAAGCTGTCGTGAGTGGTTTCGACGGTTTAAAAGTGGTGATTTTGATGTCGAAGACAAAGAACGTCCTGGTCAGGACCAGCTAGGTGTGATCCATTATGAGCTGTTGCCAGGTGGCCAAACCATTAATGCTCAACTCTATCGTCAATAATTGATCCGATTGAAGCAGAAAATCCAGGCAGAGCGGCGAACGTATGCGACCAGACACTAGTCAATCATTTTCCATCGGCCACATATTGCTGCCCCAGTCAAAAATTACCTGGAAAACAACGGATGGGAAATCTATACAAATTTTGCCTCACCCGCCTTATAGCCCAGACCTTGCACCATCAGACTACCATTTGTTCCGATCAATGCAGAATGCCCTATCAGGAATACGGTTCACTTAAGTTCAAGATATCGAAAATTGGCTCGCTTCATTTTTGGCCGCCAAGCCGGCGCAATTTTTTTGGGATGGAATTCATAAATTGCCTGAAAGATGGGGAAATGTTGTATCTTCCAATGGACAATACTTTGAATAAAATTTATTGTAACATTTCTCCACAATAAAGCATCAAATTTTGCTAAAAAATTCCGGTTTTTAAGTTGTACACCCAATATATAAAAAAAATAAGTGATTGAGGCTAGCGATATTATTCTTAAGGATTTGAATCTATTATTTTCGGTATCTGAGAAGATTTAATATCGGGTTTAATTTTTTCTTTTTTCGAAAAACTGTGTTCTTATAGTGAATCTTTTAAAAGCTACTTTTTTTGTGAAAATAAACCATAGTGGGTTATTTTTTTGTGTCCTATTCTATGCACATCTCTCTGTTGCCTCGTGGTTCTTGTTTTTCCAACATGACACCATGATTCCTCTCCCATTAAGTGTTTTTCGTTCTCGAAACAGAATCCAATTATCTATTCACTGGCTGTCTTGGCAACGCTCAATGACAAAGCTCTTAATACACGTACTAAATTCTCGTATTTACTAAAGTGATCGAATTAAATTTCAAAAAAAAATTAAGAAAATATTTTACTAAAGTTATGTTGAAAAAACTTTACAACAAGCTAAGTAATAGTTTTAATGATGACACGAATTCTTTTGCTCTCACTATAAAATGATTGCTTGTTTGAAATTGTGGAAACTGTTAGAAATTATTTATGTCAGATTAAAGAAATAAAAGTTCAACTTGTTAAAAGTTCCTACGAAGACTTGTTCGATTTAGATTATATTTTGTTCGTTGCCCTATTTAATAAAGAGAATTCCTTATTACATGGATTTGTATTTATTTACTTTTGTATCTTATAGATATGGTATATAGTTTAACTCTTAAATGCTTCAGTAAATTAAAATGTGGTTCTTTGAGAACTGACGTAAGTCTACTTATTTTCTTTTATGTTTCACAATTCAAAAGCGTTCGTTTGTTTGTGCGTAACTTCCACAAAAATGTTGAATTGAAATATTTCTCATTGAAGTTGGTTTGCTCATAATTAAATAACTTAGTTTTTTAAAATTTTTTTGTGTGAAGCGGGAATGTTTAGTCTTTTGATATAAAAAGAGAAGAAGTTAAAACATATTTTCTATATTATTACATATTTAATATACGTAGCAAAATATATTAAAATTTTTTCTATATTTTTCTTAGAGTATTTTATGACTACAGAGTTATGTACTTCACATATAAAAAGTTTTTAAGCGTACGAAAATTTCATAATTTTCAATAAATTTCAGATCGATGAGTTTTGACAAGGTAACACAATTCTCAAAGGCTGCATAAGCAACATATTAACCTTAGATGTTTACAATTAATATTTATTAAGATAACATCATCTGATTTATTAGACCAGATGCAGAACACATTGCTATTAATATCATACAAACTTCATTAAAATCAAACGTAGGTTTTCAATAATATTGTAGAGTCAAATACACTTGTACTGAAGTGAAGTATACTTGACACAATTGAATAATAATTTAGAAGTCTGCCTGCACTGTAAGTATGCAACATGTATATGAACAAAAATTATCAAGGTACTATTAAAGATGTCAAGCGAGAAAAAACAGCAACGATATAAACTGAAGAACAAGCATAGCATATTTAATAATTTCCAATTCGAACTAAATTAATCCAATTCAAGACAATCTAAACCAATTGGAGCCAAACCAAATCAATCTAAATATATCAAACCGTCCAACACAATCTTGTTTGGCCCAATCTAATCCAATCTTTTTCATTTCACTTCATTTTATTTCATTTCAATTAAATTCAATGCATTTCCATTCAATTTCGATTCAATTCAATCAATTTACAGGCAACTATAGGTATCATTTTTTTTTATATGGCATATACCACGTCCTCTTGTCTGAATTCATGCAATTTTTTCGTTTTTAAAATGGTTTTGGATCCATCAAATGTTTTCTGACATTCTACACAATTAACATTGCCCTAGGAACGAAACTCCGATCAACTTAAATTTTTTACTAATGTCCACTTGTTCTTTGCAGCTTGACGTTAAACATAAGACTTTGAGACTGAGACTCAGACTGATGGACAGTACGATTAAAGCCACCTTTTTGAAAATGTATCAAGACAAATATGTGTATCTCTCACAATTCCTCTTCGGGTACTTGAAAAATGACAACTTGTATTGCAATTGCATACAATTCAAAAAAAAAATCACAACAATTACACTAGAAAACAAAAGAGTTAAAAACACCGCCATCTATGCAGCGAAGAGGAATAGAGTTTTCAACTGTAATGTTCATGAATGGCCACAGTTTCCACTAACAGAATTACATCCACACTTGGTCGAAAATCTCCTGCAGCTACCACAACAGCGTCGTGTGAATTTGCTAAACACGGTGAAATGTTGTTGACTGACCATCGCTGCTAAACTCTATGTGAGCAGGACTTTAATGCACTGCATTTGGTACAACAATGGTCGAAAGAGAGAAATGGAGCGATAAGCCACCTCATGTTGCTACAACAAAATTCATGGTTTTCGCCACACAAAACTGTTTGGACAAGTTTGTGACAGCTGGGGCAAATCTGTCCATATACCAAATTTACACTCCCATTGTACAAAAATCAGTTACCTCGTTCACCACTACACTACAATGAATTGTTGAAAAGGTAGCTTTAACGTTGTTGGTTTTTTTTTTTTTTTTAAATTAAAAGTTTTTCAACAAGCTGTTTTATTTGGTGGAATGAATTCTTTTTATCAATTGAATGGAATGGAATGGAATGGAATGGAATGGAATGGAATGGAATGGAATGGAATGGAATGAAATGAAATGAAATTGAATTGAATTGAATTGAATTGAATTGAATTGAATTGAATTCAATTGAATTGTATTGTATTGTATTGAATTGAATTGAATTGAATTGAATTGAATTGAATTGAATTGAATTGAATTGAATTGAATTGAATTGAATTGAATTGAATTGAATTGAATTGAATTGAATTGAATTGAATTGAATTGAATTGAATTGAATTGAATTGAATTGAATTGAATTGAATTGAATTGAATTGAATTGAATTGAATTGAATTGAATTGAATTGAATTGAATTGAATTGAATTGAATTGAATTGAATTGAATTGAATTGAATTGAATTGAATTGAATTGAATTGAATTGAATTGAATTGAATTGAATTGAATTGAATTGAATTGAATTGAATTGAATTGAATTGAATTGAATTGAATTGAATTGAATTGAATTGAATTGAATTGAATTGAATTGAATTGAATTGAATTGAATTGAATTGAATTGAATTGAATTGAATTGAATTGAATTGAATTGAATTGAATTGAATTGAATTGAATTGAATTGAATTGAATTGAATTGAATTGAATTGAATTGAATTGAATTGAATTGAATTGAATTGAATTGAATTGAATTGAATTGAATTGAATTGAATTGAATTGAATTGAATTGAATTGAATTGAATTGAATTGAATTGAATTGAATTGAATTGAATTGAATTGAATTGAATTGAATTGAATTGAATTGAATTGAATTGAATTGAATTGAATTGAATTGAATTGAATTGAATTGAATTGAATTGAATTGAATTGAATTGAATTGAATTGAATTGAATTGAATTGAATTGAATTGAATTGAATTGAATTGAATTGAATTGAATTGAATTGAATTGAATTGAATTGAATTGAATTGAATTGAATTGAATTGAATTGAATTGAATTGAATTGAATTGAATTGAATTGAATTGAATTGAATTGAATTGAATTGAATTGAATTGAATTGAATTGAATTGAATTGAACTGAATTGAATTGAATTGAATTGAATTGAATTGAATTGAATTGAATTGAATTGAATTGAATTGAATTGAATTGAATTGAATTGAATTGAATTGAATTGAATTGAATTGAATTGAATTGAATTGAATTGAATTGAATTGAATTGAATTGAATTGAATTGAATTGAATTGAATTGAATTGAATTGAATTGAATTGAATTGAAATGAATTGAATTGAATTGAATTGAATTGAATTGAATTGAATTGAATTGAATTGAATTGAATTGAATTGAATTGAATTGAATTGAATTAAATCGAGTTGAATGACATTAAATGGAATTAATTTGAATTGAATTTATTTTTTTATATTTTCAACTCCGAATAACGATAACGAATAAAATTCTGTCAATTCTGTCCTCGAGCTTGACCAACCCTTCACAGGAGGTGTTAGTTCTGTCTTTTAGAAAATGGATCTTTTATTCCTCAAATCAGTTTCAAGAAAATTGAAAATGTGCTTTTTAATCGTCTCTCTAAACCTATGTTTATCTGTTACATATTTAAACAGTTCAGTCAATAAAAGAGAATATTAGGGGAATAAAAACTTTCCAGCCTAAATTTTGACTAAAACATGTAAGCAACGAACAATGTCGCAATACAAAAACTTTTGTCAATTTATTAGATTTAAAAGAAGAAAACATTTGGATAAGCATCGGGAAAAATCTTTGAATAATGGCTTTAAGAAAGTTGTTACACAATCTCTTTGTTGCCGAAATAAAGATACCCTCCTATCTTTCTATCTTTTTTGTTCGCAGCGATTTCAAATTTCTTACATATATACAATTAAGCTATCTAAATTGTTGCTCTATGTTGGAATACCTGAAGATACTAGTATTTTATTGAAATAGCCAACTCACTTTTTTGCTTTTGCAATTTAAATCTTTTTATTTTTATGTTTTGGATGATAAAAGATTACGACACTTTTTGTTATGAAAACTTTAGAGCATTTTTAAATCTTTTGTAAGTACATTCTTGCATTAAATAGAAAGTTTTAAGCGGATGAGGGTAAGATTACACTAACACCTATATAAATAGCAGTTACATGGTCGATATCGTTGAGATAAATGTTCCGACATACTGTGTACTCGTATATATGTAAATATGTGCGTCCAAACGTGTATAGATATACGGAAAAGCGCAGAATAATGTTGGCATATGCACTTTTGAATTGTGTACAAAATAGTATAGAATAGTATAGTAGACATGTGTAAGACAATATCGTGCATCGTCTATAGGTATGCTCTCATAAATCGTGTTTTCGAACTTTAAGGTAACAATATTTCGGATTTGGAATACGAATTGGCAAATTCATCGAATGCATTTTTTTATTTTAATTTTTTTTTTTTTTGTTTTCGTTTTTGCAAAAAATACCGTTTTTCAACCTTTCTACAAATTATAGTCGATAAATTGAGTCAGATAACGTGAGTAAGAAGAGATTTTTTTTACGATCTTTCTTGAGAATTCCTAATGATGGAAGAATTTAAAAAGAAAATGCGGATCTCTCCAGAACGTTAAAAAATTATTTTTGGATTTTTTTTAACTCTTTAGGATTGTACTAGCTCCGAAAGCAAAGTCAGTAAATTATATTTTTTAGTTCACGTGGTTTCCTAAAGTCCTTATTTTATCCCAACACTGTTGCAATTTAGCCTTAATGGATGTACGACTTTCTTGACTCCTCTAATCGATGTTCGTATACTTTTGCTGGCACTTTGCCACAATGGTGATGGGCTTAGAATTTTTTAACTGGTCGAAATGACCATAGCTGCTTGTGTTGCATTCTTTGTTATTATTGTAACTCATGTTGTTTTTTCAGAGAGCTCAAAAATACGTACATATGTCATGTTTGTGGCACTTTCGATACATCGAGTTACTGCATGTTGTATGAAACTCTTGCAGCTTTTGTTTGGCTTCGTGGTTTAGCTTTACAATTTCACCGCATGTATGACTTAAATATAAAATGTGCCAAAAAGTAGCATAAGCCAAACATGTATTAGACTATACAAGATTTCAATCCAAGGTATTGTTTCTGAGGAATAAAATTTTTTTGAAAATCTTGACAGTATTTTAACAACAAGACTGTTATTTTCTTCAAAAAATACATTATCACCTAAAGCATAATTTTCTTAATTTTTAATTTGTTATGAAAACATTTTGGTAGTCATATTTTCTAATCTAATTTGGGGTCGCTGAACAAATGTACCCCTGCATCAAGGCTACCCCAGCTTACCTAAATAAGCAACTTGTAAAATTTCGATCATTTCAGAAAATATTTGATGCATGCAAAGCATTTTTGAAACCGAAAATTTCAAAAAAAAAAAATTTAAGTATTCAAACGTCATCCTCTGCTTTAATATGACTCGTCTAAAATCGTAAAATCTCTCGTTAAAAATTACAGCAATCAAGCAAGCGGTTATTAGCAACTTAAAAATAACTTTTTATCTTTCAATTTCTTAAGGGAGAAGAATCCAAAGCACTATACACAGTTCATGGCTGGTGATAAAAAATAAAATATTCTACTTAAACCAAAGAATGCAGTGCATGCAATAAAAGTGCAAGAAACTTCAAATGCCATTGAGGGTTAAAAATCTCAACAAAAAAATAAAAAAAAAACCCATGCAGTAGAGAAAAATATGACGCCATGTTGCAAACTTTTCAAGGTGTAATTTTAAGCAGCAGAAATACAGGAGATGACACACATTGTGACGAGTGCGGTTAAAGAGGTCATAGTTAAAGTCAAATTATAGTGTCAATAGTTTCGGATTTGTCGGCATAAACAAGTGATTAAGCATATCCCCAAAGCAAGTAATCCAACGGTGTCAAATCACATGATCTTGGAGGCCAATTAACAGGAGCATTTCTTGAGATGATGTTTTCATCGAACGTTTCCCTCAATAAAGAGATTGTTTCTCCAGCTGTATGGCATACCCATAAACCACACCAAACAGTACATTTATTGGGATACATTGGAAGCTCTTGGATTGCTTCTGGTTGTTCGTCGGCCCAAACACGGCAATACGGCTTGTTAACGTAGCCGTTCAACCAAAGCTTCGTCGCTAAACATAACTTTTCGATAAAATAATGGATCAATTTGAAGTTGCCGTAAAGCCAATAAGCCGAAATTAAAACGTACACCACGATCAGCTGGCCTCAATTCTTATACGAGCTATATTTCATAGGCCTTCAGACCAAGATCACGCTATAAGATACGCCACAATGATCCATAAGAGATGCCCAAAGCCTGAGGTCGGTTACGAATGGATTGTTCACGGTGTTCACGAACTCTCTCTACTACTGCAGCAATATTCTCTAAATTACGGGCTCTATGCACTCTCGTTGAATGATGATAGTGTAAAATTGCTTCGAAATCTGGTGATGGTGTTACGAATAGTGAGCTCACTTGCACGCTCATAGCGACCAAAATGATGTTGAAAAACTCTATAACATTCTCTTACTGATGACTGATTTTGTTAGTTAGTTTCCACAATGAATAAACGTTGTTCAGGAGTAAGTATATTCATGATTGAGTCGTTTTGAATACTGAACACAAATGTCATAAGGACAAGCCATTTGACACATAACAGTTGTCAAAATATCCCTGTTGGAAAAGGAACCTCGTATTGGATCACCGTTTATTTGTAAAGCTCGAATAAATGCTATGAAAGTTATAAATTTCATTCAATGGTTCCAAAATCTATTGCAAGCCTATGTTATTATTCAACTTACTTTAAGCCATCTTTTTTGGATTTAATGACATTTTCTCGAAGTGGTAGAGCAGTTTTTGTTATGAAAGAAAACACGCCAGGTGTAACAGTTGAAAAAGTTTGACTTAGCTCAAATTTGGCAATTTTGTAGTTCCGATGCCTGGCATACATAATGCGAGAGGATTTTGTCATAGTAAATATATGTTGTAAGAAAACAAGGTCTTGAAATTTGAATTTTGTAATATTCTTACAAAGACTGTTTTTTTTTCAGAAATTCGTTATTTGTATATTGAAAACTACTAATCAATATAGTACTCAAAACTTTTTTAAAAAATTTTCTAAATTTAGGAATATTTTTGAATTTTTTTAAAAAATTCCCCCTATATTCTTTTAAAATACTTCAAATAAAAGCTCAATTTCCGAGCTTCAAAATATATCATTCATAAAATAAGAAGCGTCTTTTTCAAAAAAAAAAAAAAATTTAAATATTTTTAAATTCGGAAAATTTTTTTAAAGCTGTATTTTTTTATAACACTTAAAAATCAATATCACCCATTTTCTTGAATTTACTTAAGTATTGTAATCTTAACAAAAAGCATCATTTCGCAAAATTTTATCGAAATCGAATAATATTAAATAGTTTTGGCCGGTTTATATATGGGCTCGTCACACTGCGCGACAAGATGAGAGGAGTTTTCTTTATAGAATAAAGTAAAGCACAATTGTGCCAGGCATTAAATGTTTTAAATTTCTGACGATTGCCACAAAACTGTGTCGAAGCTTTCACTCTGGTGGAAAAAATTGCCCACGCGCCTCCGCGCATGCGTTCGTTTTGAGTGAAAAGCAATGGTGAAATTCCATCAGCTGGTTTTCCTGCTGCCAAGGATGGATGCTATTGGGATGCTGAATGAAATGAAAATTTCGTTGCGTAAAAACAGTTTGATGCTGATTCTAAGGATATACACTCGAACGCGGATAAATCGTTAAGAAAACAGTCCCTTGCCAATAGCGAATAAACGGTGGTGTTGATTTATTTTCGAGACGTTGTGCTTTGGGCAAAAAAAAGGTCGCGTAGTGGAAATAAAAAATATACAAAAAAAAAAATGCTTTTGTGTTTGAAAAAAAATAATTCTTGGCATTTTGCGACCCTCTTTTTTTTGCGTGAACCTTTAAAGGGTGACAACGCATGGAATGACGAAGTGGCATAAAAAATCTGGTAACAGACCGTGTAATCGAAGAACAAAAGTTGTAGATTGTGTGCGCCAAAGTGTTGCTTGACATTGAAAAGTTTTTTGTGTCATAAAAGGAAAAAATTAAGGATGAGAAAAATTAATTGAAAGCGTTAAACAGTGAAAGAGTGGGATGCAGTCAATTGAATTGAAGTGACAAGAAAATTAAAAGGGCAATCAGGGGCATTGTAAGCCCAATTGAAAGCAATTACATTGAGAGTGAAGAAAAAAATTAATAATGAAAGTGGGTAATTTAAGTTGACACATCATTTTAATCGATTCGCATTAATTTTTAATGATGGTGTGATAAGATTGTTCTTTTCAAAAAGGATTAAATATAAACAGAAATAACAATTTCAAATACAAATGAAATTTTGGATTATGCAGCTAATTTGGATACAATCTATGGCAGGTAAATGTTATTTGACTTCATAGTGGAAAAATAAGACAATAAAAATACTTATGAGATATTTTTGACCCACAATTGATTTGCCAACTTCTTACGAAAATACAATAATACGAAATTTCCTTGCAATAATTTTTAGTCGAATTTTCGATCAGTTTTTGACAATGCACCAAAATTAAGCTTTCATTTTTGAACTCTAGGATTTAGATTTTATCTAACCCATTTAGGCCCGTTACCCGATACTGCTTTAATTTTTTTGTAAATTTTGGAGCATATGGCAATCAACAAAAATGCGTTTTTGCATATCTCGAATGGTTCTCGAGCAATGGTTAGGGTAGGTTTCTACCCCTTGAATCAATACATATACTTGATTCGGAACAGAACTGGTTTTTGTAAAGTTTCATGAATTTTCATTTAAATTTCATATCCCAGTGAACAGTGACCACATGCCCAAGTTGCCATATTGGGTTCTTAGTATTAAAAATACATATTTTCATAAACAAAATTCTTGGCTTAGAAAAAAGAAACTGCGCTAAACTAATACGCAGTTTTAAACGGTCTTTTATTTTTTACCATATGGATTGTAGTCCGGAAAACCAGATTCGGTACTCCGCGGAGTTCCGGTGGATTTGGCATCATTCAACGTCTACCGGATTCGGCATCAGAATAGTAAGGGTGTTACCTTTGGCGTGGCCAAAATTAAACACTCTAGAATGCATTATTTTGAAAATTTTCTTGTACGGGAGGTTACACGCCCTCTTTTCCAAATTACTTTGAAATTTGGTTTCATTACCTCAAACAATGCTTACAGTGCTTTATATTTTGGGAGATATAGCGTTTTAAGTAGGCATAGCATTGCTCGATCTGTTGTGAAAATCAATACGAAATTTGACAGTTTTACGAGTTTACGAGGCTTTAACACATTTTCAGGAATCTCCTCATATATTTTATAATTTTTAAAACTGTAGAAAATATTGTATAATAGTACAGTAAAAATTTACAATGACCTAGATAAAATTGCGCATTGCAATTTTTTTTGCTTAATGTTTTTAGGACCATTATAGAGGCTTAATGCCAAAAGGGTGATATCCCCACCCTTGCGCTTTAGCCGCCATCTTTATGTATGTTTAATTCAATTTATCCCTGTTAGTCGGATAAAAAAAATTTTTAATAAAAATTACGGGCAATAAAATTCTACGTATTTTTGATCTGGGACGCGGTACACATAAGTTGATATTTCGAGAAGTAGAGGCCACCAAAGAACAAGTTTTTTTACATTATAAAAACAAGCATACAAATAAGTATACAAATTTTTTCTAAATTAAATCAAACATATTTCAAAATGGCGGCTAATGCGCAAGGGCGGGTGGTCATAAAAACATTAAGCAAAAAAAATTGCAGTGCGCAATTTTTTCTAGGTCTTCATATATTTTTCGACAGCTTTACTGTACTATAACAAAAATTTCCAAAAATTCTGAAAAAATTCGCATTTATTCCTTGAAAAATTCTAAGCATTTTAGGTCATAAAAATTTTTTTCGTATATGCATTGGATTTGAGTAGACCTATCGTTTTGCTGACGAACTTAAGCTTAAACTTTAAATTTGATAAATTTTTGGGAAAATATAAAATATATCAATAAATTCTAAAAAAATTCACACGTATTCTTCAGACAATTCCAAGCATTTTTTGCCTTACAACCTTTTTTCGTTAGATGCCTTGCTTTTAAGTAAAAACGTTTTTTCGACCGCGTAATTGAAAAACGTAAAAAAATCGATTTTGGGACGTGAATATTATCTATAACCCCAAACAAATTTATAATTTTTAAACGCCAAAATTTTTGTAGGAACATAGCCTTTATTTTTAAAGCACCCTCGGGTATCCATTTTGTAATAAAAAAAAGTTATAACCAAAAAACATATTTTTTGCCAAAATCGGCCCTCAGTACAATCAAAAGTGCTCCATTGGTTTTTCTCGGAATGAAAAAAAAAAAAATGATTCAGATATCATTTTTAAGAGTCCTTCTAACTTTTGAGTTGATTTCGGTATGATCTATTTTTGCTTCATTCAAAATCGAATCGGTCTACCTACCACTCAATTTTTTTCACTAATTAACTCTGGCATTTTCCCATTGGCGAAATGATGTTTTCACACTAAATATCCAGTCATTTGAAATTTTTTTGGAGAAAATTTTAAAAAACCCTTTTTACTTTTGGGGAAAACAGAGTTTAAGAAAAATTTTTTTTAAAATTTTTTTAGTAAACTAAAAAATGGATAATTATTAAAAACTTGTAGTATAAAATTTTTAAGATTTGGTCCGTTTTTGGGAACAAAAAATTTTTTTTGGGAAGGCTTAGAAAACATTTTAAAAACAAAAAAAATTTATAAAAAGTAATTTATTTTGATAAAGAAACACTGTTTTCTAATGCGAAAAATAGTGCTGGAACATAAATTCAACTTCATAAGTGTTATCCGGACTCTTTTTCAGCGGGAGCAACCACTCGTATATGGTTTGCTGAATTCCGTACAGAATCGAAGACGATGAGCGCATTAGACGTCGAAAAGAGATTGCTACGCCAGAACATAAAAAAGTCAACAGAATGAAGACATCAGAAGATCTTATATTAAAGCCATAACCAAAAACTACTTACCAGTTTTGTAAAAGTTCCACTTCTCACAAGAATCTATATTTACCTTCAATTAAATTTCAATTTATTTATTATAAATATTAGCACATAAGATTGACAATATCTTTTGAGTGCAACAAGGTTAAAGTTTATATTAAACGGAGAATCACACAGTATTTTCTTAATAACTAGTTTTACAAAAATTTAAAAAATTAAGAGAGAAAAACATATCAAAAGAAGAAGAAAAAAAAAAGTTGTTGCTTAAAATTTCTGCAGTTAGAAACACATTTTAAATAATGAGGCATTGAATTCCCCAAACGTATAGTACTAACGAAAAACAGTCTCGAAGAATTTAGGTATTTAAAATTTGGTATGGTCAAATAACGACTTCTGACAGATTGGCTAAATTGTAATTTTTCATATAAGTAATCTGGACTTTTTGTGTGTATAATTTTATGTAAGACTATCAAGTTCCTTATGTTAATGTAGTCAGAGATTGTACAGTTTAAAGTACTTTTCCGAAACACGAATTATGATCAAATCGTTTTAGACCATACACATAGCGAGTTATATTGATGAACGCTACCTGAAGTTTTTGGAGAGACCTTGAGTCCAATGAACTATAAATAACTTAAGAGTGGGTGATGAATGGTATAACCAATTGTATGTCAAGGCGTTTCCTGGTTTTGACAAGAACAAACTCTGCAGTCATTCTAAGATTTCGTAAAGTGAAATACACCTTACTAATAATACTATTAACGTGATCTTTAAAAGATAAGGAACTGTTTAAAATAAACTCAAGACTAGTTACTTGATTTACAAAATTCAACTAAGTTCCATTGAGGAAAACATCTGGTAGTTCCTCAAAAGAACAAGAAGTTTTTGAGATAGGCAAAACAAACGACTTCGACAGATTTAAATTTAAAAAGTGTCTTACTTTGTTTAAATCCTTAGTTCCTTAGTTAAACCAACTGGGCACGAAAAATAAAGTTGTAAGTCGTCCGCATACGCATCCATGACAACATTTTTACATTCATTAAAAACATAATTTAAGAACAACGTAAATAACCAAGCACAGAACCTTGAGGTACACCGGATTTGATGTCCTTGTATTCAGAGTAAGAGTCACCTACCCTGACTCTTTGCTTTCTACCATGTAGATAGCTTTTAAGCAAATTGACTGCAGCATCAGAAAAACCAAAACATGAACACAGAGAAGGTCGTTGATAAAGACATTGAAGAAACCTCGATCAAAGAAAATGAAATTACTCTTTAGAACACTAGGAGAAGTAATGCTATTGTGGTTTAGTTAATCTTTTGTTGTAATTTGCAGGAGAGCCGTTGAATTAAATTCAGCCAAATTTTTTTATGCTGATCATTGAAGTAATGGCTACAGAATATATTTCAATTAAGTGTATGCAATTTTATTTAAAAATGTTATTGAGCAAAATCTGAAAAAAGTCAAAAAAACTGTTTTCAAAAAGTTGGCAGGTAATGTGGTATATATGGTGGCGCAATGTGGTATATATAATAATCAGTACTTGCAAAGTGGGCGGGTAATGTGGTACATAAAAGTAGGGTAATGTGGTATACTTAACCATTCATCCAAATATAAAGTTTGAAAGGTATGAAATAAGTTCACAATAACATTTACAATGGTTCTCAAACTCATAGTTCTTATTAAAAAATAAACAGCCATCAAATAATGTTAAGGATATCAAGAAATTTTCATATACCACATTTGCGAAGCCTGGCTATACCACACTGGCAAATTTTTAGAAATTACAAAATTGTAAAAATCAAATTGAAAACACTGTGAATTTACATAGTTAAACACTAGCTTCGCAATATTTTTAACTTATCTTACTTGAGTACAAATTGAACTTCACCAAAAAGCAACTTTTTCTTTACAAAAAAAAATCTGGAAAAAAAAAATCAACCACACGCGACTTACGTTTTGTTCAACTGACATCGGAAAAATTTCGTTTGGTGCATGAAAGCAACACATCCCTGGTTTCTCATGTTTTTTGACAGGAAAAAAGCAGTGACGTTCGCAGGTTCCTTCCCAAATCGGAGATATGCGGCCATACCACACTGAAAAACTATACCACAATAGCATCAGTTCCCCTACCGCTGAAAACAACGACTCAATTCAGTCTGAGAAATCTCCTCATATCGACCTTGATGCTCTTTCGTTGATATACAGAATGCGTGGGTTTCTGCCAGGAAGATCACCGGAAGACTTACGAGGATTTCTGAAGCCTTAACCGCGGAAATCTACAACACAGAGAAGAAAACAAAGGAAGGGGTGTCATTGTTACAGACTCACCTCAAAGAAAATTTATCAAGAAAAATTATGAAAAGAAAAACTTATCAAAAACTTCCAGAAAAGAAAGAAAACAAACGAAAACTTCGAATAAATAAAAGACTAGTCATGTTAGATTTCATGCTTCATAAATGTAAAGCATTGTTTTACAAGGATTAGCTTGTACAAAGAAATAAATAATCATCTCTTAATATGTTCGTACAATCTTTTATACTGCCTTGGACGGTGGTTCAAGTATCCCCACGGGTGGGGATACGTGAATAATTTTATGAAAAAGTAACATTTTATTCTTGATTAATACGGGTATATTTAGAGCGATACTTATTTTTTGATATTACTCATAAGAATATATTCTATCTCATCCCCACTCTCCCCTATTTATGATTATTTAAGGTACATCAATTTATGTAAAAGTACTACATTTTTTTTATATAATTGATGCCTTAATAAAGAAATTACAATTGTTTCCTTTATCAAAAATACCATTTGCTAATTACACTAGTCTACAAATGATTAAAACTTTTTTCACCAGTGAATGCCATTATTCATTTTATATGTAAAACAGGCTGCTGATTCCGAAAATTGCATTCTTTTTTTTTATTTCGTGTCGTTTTTGAGATATCGGTCATTTTCGGTTTTCGGACCAAAAAAAAAAGATAGTTCCATTTAAATACAAATATCTCAAGAACTAATATTTGTATTCAAACGTTTTATATATAATTTTGAAGGTAATTAAATTACCTACAAATAATATTCACATTACTTTTTGGTTGATTTGTTAGTTTCGGCGAAATAAATTGATTTTTAAAAAAAAATTTTTTTTTTTGAAAAAATTAACAAAAATACAAAATCAACTGCAGATTTCTACAAGAAGAAATAACTTTTTTATAATTTTTTTATATCATAGACTATACACGGCCCGCTTGAAAAAGTTTTATTACAAAGTTCGAGGACGACAAAGTTATGGGTAGGGTGCTGTTCAGGACATCAATTGAAGTCAATCCTCGCCCGAATCAAAATCGTTACTAGTGCCGATTTTGAAAACGAACAGTTTTTCTATTTAAAATAAAAATTTTCAAATGTATGCACTAAATACTATTAATATGTGCATTTAATGATATATATATATATATATGTATGTATAAATAAATAAAAAGACAGTTTTATTTATTTTTTTGTATTTTTATTTACAAATGTTTGCTATTATAGTCACATACAGATTTGAGTAAATACTTCTCATACGATTCTTTTTCAGTCGAAGTTTTATATTTTGCCCATGTTTGTTTGAAATCAAAGTGAACAGACTCCATAGCCTGTTCACTGTAGGCACCTAATCCAACATTATGCAAAGTACAAAAATCTAATACATGGTAAAAAACAGCATGGACCTTTGGCGTAACTTTAATATTTAGACTTAAATAGCTGCTTTTAAATTCATTAATAGTATTTGTGTATCCCTCTTCTAGTTTATTACCAAAACAACTTTTAACAACTTTATTGAATTTATCTAAAACGTCTACATATTTCAAAATGCCTACATCCCTTGAATTTCGAAGTATATCAATTTTATCTAATATTATTTTGCATGAATTTCCATTGAAACCAGCAGTGGTATGAATTACTTCGCGATGTATACATAAATATTTAATATAAGTTTTCGTTTCAACGTCAAAATCCTTTTCCATTTTATCGATAATCGTATTAACTATGCCCATCATTAGATGCAATTCTGGTGGGGTGACAATTTCTAATATTTTAGTCGCATCATTTTCTTGAAATATAGGGTTGTTATTGCAATTATCAAAATTCTTCGCATCCTTCAAAATAGATCCAGCTTTCGACCAAGCTTCAAAACTCGCTTTTATACTTCCAATCGTTCTGTAAACCCCCTGTTGTTCTAGACAATTCTGATGAGCATTGCACCATGTGCAAGGATGTGAGGAAGAGTGCGACATAATGCCACATAAAATATTCGCAAGTTTTAAATCTGGAGTTATAGTGTATTTCATTGAAAACTCATTCATTTTCAGTAGATGCCAGATTGTAGAGATGTTCGGGTAATTTTCTTGGGTGGAAGTTACTAAAGCGAGTATAAATAATTTTTTCACGCCCGTATCTTTAAAAATATTTTTTTGATTAAGCCCGTCTTCAAATTTACGCCGTTTAACGGGAATATCAACCCGATCATAATTATCTGAGGATGTGACAGTCATACAAAATTTTAGAAAGCCACCTCCACCATCGACTCCAAAAACAATGTTCACATCTGCATCATTATACTTTCTTTCCGAAATAATTTCACACATCAGTTCATTAAGATTTGTGCAATATACGACTGATTGCTCACTCACTGTTTCAATATTTTTTTTAATGTTTTTAACCGCAACTTTTTTTACATCAAAAAAGGAATCTAAACGATGAGAATTATCAATTAATGATTGCTTAAGACCGACATCAATTATTTTTCTATTTTTAGTGGCAACTCTAATGTCTGAAGCTATTCCGAGTGTGACTTCGGTACTTAATCGATATTTTATTTGAATATTTTCTATAGTATTAATAGATATTTGACTGTTTTTTTTTATTTTTGGTCTAGATATTAATTGTAAAGGTTTGCCACGAAGTTGTGTTATACTCATAGAAACATTCTCATTTTTAGCTTCACCATTACCACTACTTAAACTTTTTATCTTGTTTTGTAAAATGGAGGAAATAACTTGTTCTTGCTCTTTCTCATCCAATCGATTAATCATGTAATTTGATAAATTTTTAGAACGACTAGAACTTTTGCAAATGTGTGAATTACCTTTACTTATAGTACTATGACAGATATTACAATATTTTGCAGAACTTTTTATTGAATCTGAAACAAATGCAATAGAAAAATGCAAGGATAAGCGAATGCACATATATATATATATATCATTAAATATATATATATATCATTAAATGCACATATTAATAGTATTAAGTGCATACATTTGAAAATTTTTATTTTAAATAGAAAAACTGTTCGTTTTCAAAATCGGCACTAGTAACGATTTTGATTCGGGCGAGGATTGACTTCAATTGATGTCCTGAATAGCACGCTACCCATAACTTTGTCGTCCTCGAACTTTGTAATAAAACTTTTTCAAGCGGGCCGTGTATATCGAGCCCTAACCGCAATAGTAGCGTATGCGACAAAAAGCAAAATTTACAGGAGAGAGTTTTTTTCATTTTTTTTCGAACATGCATGGCGGATTTTTTTAAAACGTTAAATGTAGTCTATATTACAGCTCATATAAATAATGTACGCGTTTTTAAATTGATTTTGTGTATATTTCACTCATTTATGGCGCATACGACATTTTCGCAGTCACTCTTGGCGAAGATTGAAATTAAAATGTGGCGCATACGTTTCTTAAAATAACATGGTTTTGCCTTTGAAAAATACATTTATTACATTTATTTAATACACAGATAGAAATTTGTAACAATTTGGATGGTTGAAATTGTACCAACCCACAAAAACGGTCAGATTGACCGTAATATTGTTAATTTACAGTACTATTTAGTACTAAAACCTTACAAAATATTAAACACACACATCGTTTTAACTTGGTTTTACTCCGATGTAGTCCCACTCCAGGTCTTTTTTTTTTGCAAAGTTGTTCATAAAGGTCCATATATACAGAAAAAGTTTTTGTTTTTAAATCGTTCAACGAGCTCACCGATTTTCCGAGTCGAATTCAGGTTACCAAATGGTCTTCACATTGTTTCTGCATTAAACTAAAAAGTTTGACAAAAACTAACTAAAAACTGGGTGTGCAGTTAGTTGTCTGTTTATTTTTAGATTCAGAAATATTGTTTTTGAAAGTTTTAACTGATCGCGTTAACGAGATATTGTATTTTTAACAACTTTTTTTGAAATTTTTTTGTTAAAAAAAATGAACTTTCGCGTTTTTTTAGAAAATTAACAACGGACGAAAACAAGACAAATCATTTTCAATTTTAATTTTGTTGTTGAATCCGAATCAGGTTTTAGAATTGCTATATCTAAAATGGTTTGAGAGAAATCCTAGCCTAAAGTTAAAGTTAAGTTAAAATAAAATTTTTTTTATACTTTTGAGGTTATATAATAGAACAAGGCAATCCTTAGCCATAAAACATTAAAAAACACTTTGAAGTCCTATTATTTTACTTCAAAACCCAGCTTGAATTATATCGATATATTTTTTCTTCTTCGAATTATTCTAACCTGAAAAGGTGAAAAAAGGAAAAATCCACGATTTTTTGATATTTCAGCTTACGATATTTCGAAGACAAAAAAAGATATCGATATAATTCAAACTGATTTTCAAAGTAAAAGACTGTGGCTTCAAGCTTTTTTTTCAATCCTTCGAGCTAACTTTTACAACGAACCCTCTTTACAAAATTTCGTCGAGTTATCTAAGTTTTCCCGTGAATAATATTTCCAAGGACACACAAGCATCCATCCAAAGAGACGGACATGGCTATACCGACTTAAAAGGTGATTCTGACGAGGAATATATGTACTTTTCCATACCTGCTACGCCTCCCTCTCCGGTTTTTGAGGTGCTTACGTTCTTTTTGCGGTCAACAAAAAAACATATGTGGCTCTTACGACATAATTGAAAGTGCGATATCTTTGCTAATACACAAAATTCAGTTTTAATATTTGGCATATACTTAGATGTGAATGACATTTTAGAACATATTTGCATCAAAAAAAAATTTTCGATAAAATGTCGCATAAGCTACTGTTGCGGTTAGGGCTCGATATATTTGTGAAGAAAATAAGATACCACTTAAAAAAATCGATGGAAAAATGCAAAAGTTGTATACATTTCATTGAAAAGTTACCAAAATGCGTTTTTCCCTATTTTTTTCGTTTTTTTGTAATAAACTGTTCGATAATTAAAACTTTTTGTAAAACACATGAGAAAATCCAAAAAATTCTTAAAGTAGGCGTTAAAAAAAAATACCCGTGTCTCGTCGTTTTTCTCCAGCACGTCAGATTTTTTTTTAATCGATTTTTTAAGTTTTTTAATCCACTGTATGTACATGAAAAATACAAAAATAGCGCATTCTTGTGTTAAATCGATGAATTTAACTATATGATCCTTACATTTGAGGTGTATTATGTGTTCAGTAAACTTATGCAAGATATTACGAGGAATATTTTTGTAGACAATTTTAACCGCCTAAAACCCCCACATGTGGGTCATTTTCACCTAAATGTGGGGGGGTCAAAATGACCCACTTGTAAGAGTCTATAAATATTTTTTCGGAATCAGCAGCCCATTTTACATATGAAATGGATAGTGGCATTCACTGGAAATTTTGGCTGTAGACTAGTGTCATAAACAAATCACATGATAAACAATCAAATCATTTTCTCTGTATATTTATAATTTCCCCTTTTATGTCAAAAAACCACAAATTTTAAACAGCTTGTTTACAAAGCAATTTGCAAAACAATCACAAAAATAATACCAAAAAATATGTATGAAACCTTTTAGATGACAGCTTTTGATAAGTTCAATGCCAAACCAAAAGTGTAATCACATTACAAGCCCATTCACTTGCACAGATAAATTGCCGCCAACGCAAAAAATTATTTACCCAATTGTCAAGCAAAACATCAAATGCCTAAATATAGAGTATCAACTATCATTACTCTGACCACTGGCAGCTTAGTCCTATTTATTGTCAGATGGCAACAGCATTTTAAGTGAAAGCTCGGGAGATAGTGGTCGTGGTCGTAGTGGTGGCATTGATAACAACGTAAATACCCGTATTTATGAGTTTTCCTCTTTTTTTGGCTTTGAGCGTGATGGTAGCATGCAGCAGACATAGATCCCATGTCCATTAGTGATGGATTTTTAAATAAGACTTGAAACTTTTTTTTCTGCTTCAGGATGTCTGTCTTTTTGTTGTTACTTTCACTGTGACATACGCAAAGCTTTGTTATTGTCCTCATAATATTTCACTCATTTTCATTCATTTTTTATTTCATCCTACTTGTGTGTATTGTCATTGTTGTTGACGTCCTTTTTCTTTTTCATTCTTATTATCCTGCTTCTTGTTAGTTGTGCTCGTTACTCGGTTTTATTTCATTTTTTTTTTATTTTTTTTTTTGCGTTTGCTCTCGGTACTTTTTGTACATTTGTTACATTTATTATTATTTTTTGTTATAATTTTGTTGCTGCTGCTGTTGTTGTTATTGTTGTTGCTGTTATTGTTGTTGCTGTTGTTGTTCTTGCTGTTATTGCTATTACTTTTATTACTTTTACAGGCCAAAATATTGTGTATGGGCAGGAACATTTGGTACTGGCGCCGTTTACTACATGGCCTCGCGGCACTAACTGTTGACTTTTCATTTGTCTTTTTCCGAGTGCTGTAACTTTTTTTTTCCATTTTGTTGTATTTGCTATAACAGCTCTTGTCGTTGTTTCTACAGAGTTTGTTTTCCCGGTTGTATCCCCAGTGTTGACAGAAAAAGCGACACAAAAGCCCAATGTCGTCGTCGTCGCTGGAGTTTTCTTATTTCCAACTGCGGATTTTTGTTGTTGCTAATTTGATACTTTTTGTTGTTGTTGTTCAACTTCTTGTCTCTCGAGTTGTTGTTGTTGTTGTCAGCAGTGTACTTTTCGAAAACTTCATGTAAATTTTATGTTTCTTAAGTAGGGAGAAACAAAAAATTAATGCTTTTGTCTTAATGCCAAAGAAAAGTTTCAGCTGTTTTTGTAAGCGAGTTCTGTAATTCTGTTCAGTTGTGGGGGAGAGGGAAGAGGTGGCTCTGTTATGCGAATAAATTGGGTTGAGCAGCGAGCATTAAACATGTCGCTGAAATGTCTTTTCTTATATCAAGATAACTAATCAACTTCTTGGCTTAAGGGCAGATTAACTCTTAAGTATATACTGTAAGGCAAACATTAGAATTTGGTAAATTTAACACTAGGATTTACAGCAAAACTTTATGCATGAGATACGTTTCTGCAATAAAACCTTTTTTCATGTAGATACCATTCGAACAATTTTATAACGAATGACTGATTTTGCTTCTAAACTTTCTTTCTTTTACTATTTTTTCGCTTTCATTAGCTGCATACAATTTACCTTTTAATTTATTTGCACGAATTCATAAAGTCCATTTTTTATGAAACACGATTGTACAATAGAGCTCAAACTCGATAACATAATTTTTTAAAATTTTAAAAAATACTTATTTAGAGGAAAAAAAGAATATCAACGTCTGTCGAAATATATAAAAAAAAATTACCATCTTGCAAATGTCTTAAATGGTATACTTCAAGTAACCACATCACTACAAATTAGCTTAGGTGTTAGCAAGCCCAAGGGAAAATGAAGTGCTTTAAAAACCCTTCTGAAGTGCATCCTTTTCACCAATAAGCGCTTCCGCTCCGTAAGAACTATTCTTTCTTTTTAACATTGCATGTCATAGAATGTAATCGAGTAAAAGCTAACCGCAGCTTTACTTCAAAAGGACTTTTGAAGCGCTTATTTGTAATGCTGCGGTTAGCGTTTTTTCAATAAAATTAAAAAAAAAACTGGCAGCATCCGGATTTGAAGCGTACCGTCCGTGAGACAGATAAGAAAACTTACATTTAATAACTCGTTAGACCGCTACGCCATTGTCCGATACGATAAAGAGGTATTAAATTTATACATATATTAATCAAATGTTGTCCAAACAGAATTTGACATTCGAATGCTTACTAAAATCTTAAATGGAAACGTTGTGTAACCAGTTTCAATTCAATTGTATGTATGTAAGTATTCTCCTTTAACTTATAGGAGGAGCATAGGGCCAATATGAAACGTTTCCATTTGTTGCGATCCCTTTCGATGACTTGATCTCTTGTCACGACTTTCTCGACTCTTGCATTTCCTTTTCCAGTGACCTAAGAGAAAGTAAAATAGAAAAGTGATATAAAAAATGTGGAATAAAAAATATTTTAATAAAAAAAAAAAAATAAAGCAAAAAAAATAAATAACAATAAAAAAATCACCCGTGCTGGGTTCGAACCCATGTTGCCTTATAAAAAATCATACTGTAAGTGCTTCTTAATTTCTATAGGGACAAGCGCTTGACATTTTTCCTCTTGAGAATCGTCTAGGCTCTAACCGCAATACATATATCACAGCTGTATAATTAAGAAAAAACTAAAATCTGAAACACTACAAATGTCGGAATAGAAAATTCAAGAAAAACATTGAAAATACTCCTCAAACTTTATTAAAAACATTTTTGGAAACCATAACAAATAAATAAAGAAAAACAATATTTTTAAGTGTGTTACTTAATGACATTGGCCCAGGCCAAAAACACAAAAGTTTTTCAACTTGCAATTTTTCAAATATAATTAATTTAGTGAAATAAATATCATTATAATTACAACAAAAATAGTCTAATGAGTCTTCGTGGCGTAAGACGAAACATATGTTACTATAGCCGTGTTTTTAATCCGTTCCTTAATTTGTCACAATTATGTGTTAGAAAATGCATTGATAGATTTATATGTAAATCGATCTTTGCAAATATATGACTAAAAAGTTCAATTAAAAATTAATTTTGAAAAAAAAATATAGAAAAAATTTTTTTTTTCCAAGCTATGGGCATTGAACTTCAGAGTGTCAAATTAGTATTTTTTGCGAAAAATCGATGCAATTTTTTTTTAAAAAAAAAGTTCCGCCAATTTGCTAAAAATCAATTTTTTGGATTTTGGTTTTCTGATTCTTGTAGCATTTTAAATGTTATTTTGATTTCCATTCTTAAATTTTGAAAATTTAGAAAATAGCGGCCATTTTTTGAAAAATCTTAAAAGTTGATTTTTGTTTTTCCAAACAATTTTAATTCTGTTTTATAAAGATGCTCAGAATTGAATCTTTCATTTCTAAGAGGGGCTAGTGTCGCCCGGCGATGGCGTTGGGCTATCTTTTTTTTAAGTACACAGATTATGGCTTGATATCAATGTCAGTTAACCCCCATCAATAAAATCACATAAAAATAACATTTACCAAACTTATAAGGGTTTTTCTTCACAAGTAAAAATTTTGTCACATGTCCCCTTTTAAAAATTAAAAATTATTTTATTCCCTACTTGGAAACGCTTATGAACTATAATTTCGAGTTCAAATGAAACGTTAATTGACGTTACCAAAGTGTATTTTACAATCATATATCATGAATTGTAAAAAATTATTTAATTGTCAATAGTCTGCTTAAACTGCATATTTTAAATTATCGCATAAAATATTAATTATGGGAAGTAATTAATGTAAATGTTTCAATGCTTCTCCAATTTGTAACGAGAGAAATAATCAATGTCAGCACACTATGCACCAAACGGTAGTCGCACACGAATGTTTAATGCAGCGTTAAAAATTATGCGGTTGTGCTGCACATAAATTCATCATCATTCATCAGACTGTATTACCAAATTCGAAAAATACTCACTTGAGTTTCAACCTATAGGTAGTGGTAGGTCACAGTCAAATTGTGGCAAGGTTTGAACTTGCAATATTCGTGTGAATTTGGCATGAGATGAAAATTTAAAATTTTAATTTTTGCTGGAAGCTGCTGTCAACCAAGTGGATCGACAAAATCTATTAAAATAAATGTTTATTTTAATTACGAGCGCACAAAAGTTTGCAAAACTCAATGCTTTGTAATTGTTACAAGGACGTTTGACAAAATTAAAATAAAAAAAATAAAACTTAATGAGTTGAAATAAATGACATTGATTAAATGACTTTTTATGCGGTACAATATGCAAAATATTCTGGAGTTTGATGTATTTGTGAAATAAATTGCATTGAGGATTTATTGAGAAATGACAAAAAATATTAAGAAAGTTGATAAAAGTCGAAAAATATAAAATATTATTGGGGATGAGAATAATTTGGAAATGGTACAAAAAACCCAGAAATTTTGCAAAATTTAAAAAAAAAAATACAAAATAATATAGTAGAGGTTATCGTGAATCAAGATTCCCGGGGAATTTTCTTAAACTGCAATAGAGAACGCACGGCAGTCCGAGAAAATTCCCCGGGAATCTTGATTCACGATAACCCCCAGTACCTGCAGGGTCTCGAGATATTCTTGCTTAAAGTTGGGGAAAACGCTTTTTCAGGCTTAAAGATCATCACAAATAACAAAGTGTACATGTCTCAAGAATTTTCAAATACTCGTACGTGCCTGCTAATGAGAGCGCCCTGATTAAAAATATGCTTTAAACGTCCTTCAGGCATGTTCTTTTATCTAGATGCTCTAATAAGCAGGCATGTATTTGATTAGAGTTTGACAATACATGATGAAAGCATACTTTTTAGCTGTGTTGGCCTTATGGCATAGCTACAGGAATAGCTGAAATTCTTTTTTTTATTGCGATCATACAGCCACACTTTTCCTTATCAAAATATGTAAGTATACTTTTGGAATTTTCCAATAGAACTATTACTTTCCGAGTTATTATGCTTTGAAAGAAGGTATTTCAGCCCCATACCAAATACGAAATATTTTGGAGGCGTGGCATTGCTTATTTTTTAACTTATTGACTGTAACACATTATATACCCTGAAGCAGTTTTTTAGTGATTTCGAGTGTTTCTGGCCATACATCGGATTTTTGATACTGATATAATTTCGCCCTTTGTAAGGGGGCTGGAATAATTTCTCTTCAAATGATCATAACTCGGAAGGTAAAAGTTCTATTGGGAAAGTCTGAAGGTTTATTTTGATCAGGAAGAATGTACATAGCTATTTCTTGTCATTAAAAAAGAAAATAATTTCGCTTTTTCCTGGAACATGAATGGGTTCCGATAAAACTAAATGGGATCAATAGAACATAAAACAGTAATGGAAACAATATATCGTCCCTATTCAAGTAAAAAGTACTAAATTCATTTTTCAAGTTTCGAATCGTTGTTTTGCTTTTACTTTAAGGATGAAAATACTTAGTTCTTAACAGAGATATGGCTAAATGGGCTTTATCAAACTAAAGACTATAATGTTTGGACCAGAAATACCAAATAACTCAAAATTCATTAAAACTATCTTAGCACTTTTCATTTTTTTATAAGGACTACATCAGTTTATTGTAGTTTTATTTTTTTCCTAAAGCCACAATATTATGTTTGTAAATAATTAATTTTTAAGTGCTTATCAAAAATATCCATAAAAAACATCCAAAAAAAAAAAAAAACATCGAAAAATGAAACATCTTATAAAAAAATATCCATTGAAAAAAATTCTACAAAAATTTTTGGACGTTTTTTTTTTTTGGATATTTTAGAGTGGAATCGAATTTTTATGCTAAGAGCTAATAATATTCGCTTGTACCACTGGAATATTAATGTGGGACATAAAACTGTGTTCAAATTTGCATGGAGAATGAATTTTCGCTAATTGAACTGAATGGTTTCCTAGGTCAGGGAACAATGTGTGAAATGAAATTGAGATTGAAAATTCATAGTTTTTTTAATTAAACTTGCAAAAACTTTACAAAAACCAGTTTTATTTCGAATTGAGTATATGTCTTGGCCCAACTGTTTCTTTAAAACTGTTTGAGCTATGCAAATAACTCCAACGGAATTTTCACGCCCAAGTTAGTCTGTGTTCTAAAATTCACAAAAAAATTTCAACAAGATCGAATCGAATGGGTTAAAAAAGTCTTTAAATGTTGAAAATGTCGAAAAATGTCCAAAAATGTTTCAGAATTTAAAATTAATACAAAAATTAAAAAATCAATAAGTAAAAAATGTAAACAAAATCCCAGAAATGTTGCAACTGAAAAGTTTAACCTTAAATGGCTTTCATAAAGGGCAATGAATATTTTCCTTTGCAACATTTTGTATTAATGTCACAATATCGAAATATGTTGAAAAGTGTTTTTATTGTTGAGAAATAATAAAAAAATTTGATGTCGTCGAAAAAAAATTTCATCACACTTTGGCCATACTTTACACTGAATTCACCGCAGCAAAAAAAAAATTGTTTTATACCCAACAGTAAAGTTGTTCACACGTCTAAAAGAAAAGCGAGAAATGTGAAATATTTGGTAATTGCCATACAAACAGAACACTAAATTACTACAAACCTCCTCTATTTCCCCTCCTGTACAATTTGTTTCCTTCAAACATGTGGTGTCTTGGCACTTGGTCTTTTTTTTTTTTTGCTCAATGATCTAAAATACTTGAAATTGTTGATAACTACAGTGCAAACACTTAAATCACATCGTGGTGGCAAGTACCAGTGTTGCCAATGTTGTGTTGTTGAAAAAATTAAATTTCAAGTGGAACACAGCGCCATTAGCCACGCTCGCTTTTTACATTTTTGCGGTCTTTATCGACATGCATACATGTACGCATACATGCAAAAAAATCATTTAATTTAAATATTTTTTTTTTTATTTAATTCAAACTTTACTGATGCCAAAAATTTTGATAGAATTCCGTAAATGCCATGTGTTTAATTTTCTACATACCTACCATACTTCCATAGTATATAAAGTTTATAAAATATTGCTTTACACTCCGGAAGTCCCCTTAGTATTTCTTTGAAACAAAAGTAAAAAGTTTTGCATTTGAGAGAAAAATTCAGCATAACCGCATTAAAGTAAAATGCTGCCAAAAGTAATAACCCAACCCACACTGCAGCCATTTTTTATATTATTTCCCTTTCCGTTTTTGTTTTTACTTGGCATAAAAAAAAAAATTAAATTTCTAAATTATTTCTTTTGAGTTTATGCACATATATATAAGCATATTCTTAATGGAATGGCTTTTGGTGTTAGCGCACATTATTGAAATATATGGCGAATTCTGTACTCATGAGGTTTTCAATGCGGTTGAATGTGTTTTTAAAGTATTAAAGTAAAAAATATTTAATTTTAATGCACGGAAAAAAGAATGTTGGTTAAAACGACTAAACTAAACTAAACTAAACTAAACTAAACTAAACTAAACTAAACTAAACTAAACTAAACTAAACTAAACTAAACTAAACTAAACTAAACTAAACTAAACTAAACTAAACTAAACTAAACTAAACTAAACTGAACTAAACTAAACTAAACTAAACTAAACTAATTTAAACTAAACTAAACTAAACTCAACTAAACTAAAATAAACTAAACCAAGCTTAACTAAAATAAACTAAGCTGAACTAAACTAAACTAAGCTAAGCTAAACTATACCAAACTAAACTAAACTAAACTAAAATAAACTAAACCAACCTTACCTAACAAATAGACACAAATAGCCAATCGAAATGCATTTTAAATTAAGTTTAAAATAAAAAAAACATCCATTCCACTATTCCATTTAAATAAATCACACAAAACACAAAACAATTCAAAAAACATCAAGCTCATCAGGCTCACATGGAAATGTTTTGTTTATTTGGCGCCATACCATAGGAAAATAAAAAAACCAAAGGAAAACAACAAACATAATGAGGCGAAACTTTTCGACGGAAACAGAAATGGCATCAATGTAATTGTATATGGTTGTTTGTCTGTGTGTGTTTAAACACCTACACAAATTCTCCCGTTTACATGCGGTACCAATGACAATGATATGTCGGTCGTCTATCGGTTTTTTTGTCTTCTTCTGGTTCAACTGTTGTGTTGGGGTTTGGATGCTCCTGTTTTTTCCTTGACTTGACTGTTTTCCCTTATTTCATCTTACTGTCTATGTATTTGCGTGTGCAAACAAGTGTGTCTCTTGACAACTTTTCTTTCCATAGATACGAATATACAGTACGGGACAAAATATTTAGTACAAGCATTTTAAGGAAGAAAAAATGTGTCTGTGTATTGAATCATTGTCATGAGCGTTAATACTTCAAATTTTGATGGTTTTTTTAAAAAAAATTGTTTTTTTTTTATTTAAAGTCGGAAACATTTTGGAACTGGGACGGAACTATTCATATTTTAAAAAATATCTCTGAAATTGTGACAAAATGCGGTCGTTATATCCGGTTTATTGCTATCCGACGATCGATACAACCGACAAAATGTTCATAAGGCTTTTGAAGAAACCAACCACACAACTGCCAAGGTGTCGTTAAAAAGGGTTCGACGTTACAAGCGGAGTCGTTTTAGGCGACTTTCACTTTAACTTTTTTTACATGTAACATGTGTAATTTTTCAGGAACCGGTTTTTTATTTACAAGTAACTTTTCTTAACAAACTATCAAAATATAAAATTGAACACTTCCGTGAACTCTATTCAATTAAATTACAAATAAATCAACACCTTAAGTTGAGTTCACACATGTGTGAACACACAATATGAGACTCGGTCAGAATGAATGAGAATTTTTGAATATTGAACGCCCGCGGTCGGGAAATTATTGTTTTACTCAAAAGTGAAGCATCGTACGAAAAAAGTGTGCAAGGCATAAAATGCTTAGAATCATCAAAGAAATACGCGTGAATTTTTTCAGAATTGTTTTGGAGATATTTTAAAATTTTTTAAAAATTGTAAAAATTTAAAAAATAAAAAAATTTTTTATATTTGTAAAAATTCATTTCAGACTCAAAATCGAAATAACCCACCGAGCTTTTATCACGGCAGTATATTATCTACCTTTCACTTTAAATGAGTCATATATAAAGCATATTTTGTTTGTCCAAGTATGTAGATACATCTCATTTTCTCATACACGCACACTTTCACTGGGTGCTATAAACTTTTGTAATGAATTGAAAATCCATAACATGCAAAACATTGCTTAGAATTGTTAAAGTCAACGACTGTATAATAAATTTCCAGCTAAAATGAAGAAAAAAACCAACATTTCGTTACACTTTGTAATCTCCTCCTTACCTACTGCAAGATGAGATACGCCTTCATCTACTTTAAGTACAAGACAAAGTGTTTAAGTATGTGTGACTGACTTATATGCCCATACTATACATTGTGACTTCTATGTGCAATGTTGAAAATCCTCCAGAATTAAGATTGGAATGTAAATCACGGATAATAAGATGTTGGAATTCAATAAAAATGTTTCATTCGCAATTATTTAATTAGGGTTGAGCCCATTGAAAGATTAACATAACAAAACGTGACTGTCGGAAAATAAATGACACTGATTTGTGCGTAAATGCCGCAGGCAATTCCGTCTCACAATCGTATTTAACTTTGGTGCGCGTATACAAAGGTGGGTGTTTCAAAAGAATTCTTTTCATGAATGGCAACAACGTAGTTCTTAGTGTTGCCACCATTCTATTCGTATTTAAATGTTTTCCGTTTGAGTGTAGAAAATTCATTTTGCAGGAAGTGAAAATGCCATTAATTTCTTTTTTCCTTTTTTATGTTTTCCTTTTGCTGACAAACTGCTGGAGCAATGAACTTTTATTCATATATTCGGATACCGCTAAGAATCTTAAGCGAAAATTATATGAAAAATTAAGAGCTTAACTTTTAAAGCGATAATTGATGATGAGCAGCGGAATGTGACGAAACTTTCCGCAGTGGAATTATGTTTTATTAGCAGCAGTAGTGTTTTGATTAGAGGAGCTTTGTTGGTTCTTTTTTACTGTGGAACGATAAAACGTTAAGTAGTTACAGGAGGAAGCACTGATCCGTTAAAGGTTACGAGAAAAATTACAATTCCTATCATGGATTTATGTGAAGTATAGTGAGACGTCATTGGTTAAGCTTTGGTTTCAACATTAGCAAGAAAAGTGATTTATTTTGCATAATAAGCAGTGGCGATTGGTTTTTGTTGAAAAGGACTTTAAATGTTTATGTTTAAGATATACGCCAAAAATTTCTCAAGTGAGCCGCCTAAGAATTTAAACGTAAAATCGTATAAAAGGCTTTCAAGAAAAATGATTTTGTTTAGTAAATAGTAAAGATTTTGGAAAAAAAATTTAACTATTTAACATTTTTCATTTATTATTGAAAATCCCAATTGCAAATAGGCACATAAAAATTAAGCAACTTCTCCGCCTCTGAAAAAAGTATAAGAAATATGTGGGCAATTCCACATGGCTAGAAACTATGTCCCCCAAAAGTTATTAACACAATAGTGTGCCGTGCAATTCCGTTTTCCGTAGAAGATAAAAACAAGGCATCTTACGAAAAAAGTGCTTATGACATAAAATACTTAGAATCATTTAGGAAACACGTGTGAATTTTATTCAGAATTTTCTGAGACTTTTTATAGTTCTTCAAAAATAGGTCACAAAAATATAGGTTCCAAAAAATTCCAAAAAATCACTGACACCCAGCGAAAAGTTTAGGGATCAAGTATAAACTAATTTATACTATTTGTTTTTATAAAACACCTCAGCGTGTTTTGCAGAACATCACGTGTCCATTGTCACATTAGCCT
Source organism: Calliopum simillimum (assembly GCA_951812925.1). Classification (NCBI taxonomy): domain Eukaryota; kingdom Metazoa; phylum Arthropoda; class Insecta; order Diptera; family Lauxaniidae; genus Calliopum; species Calliopum simillimum. The sequence goes on along the minus strand of OX638372.1, from coordinate 40,844,226 downwards.
GTCAAGCAGAGCATTTCCGTTGCCAAAGAGAACAGCGATAAAAGGTATTTCGCAAATATATAAGCTTAAAACAATATAATTTGGACCCTCGACCAAACTGTTAGCGATAGCGGGATATTTGCGAAAAAAAAAAACTTTTTTAAACCCAGTTTGTTTTATTAGGATTCCAGTCCTGAGAAAAATACGCAATCAAAAAATGACTCCTCGAAAATTATGTAAAATTGGTTCATATAACACAATATGAATTTTATATAAAATGGTTCAAAATACTTTCATATGAACTTGTATATAAAATTAATACAAAAGTAGTATAAAAGATTTTTGTATCGTGATACTGCTATATTTAAACCAAAATAGTGTAAATTGTATTAATACTTTACTTGTATAAATTCTATAAGAACAAGTATAAACGGTTTGTATGCCAAGTTGTATCATATATTTTATAGGATAGAAGGGGGAGGTTTCGATACGTGAGAGGCTTCATCAGTGCCAAATTTTGCGATTCCTATTCGCACTTACTCCCGCGTGTAAACCAAAAAGTTTTACTCCCAATGGTACGCAGCTATCATAAAAATTTCTCTGCGCCATTCGGCTAGGGTGCGTAGTTAGTCGTGATTTTGTATTTTTATAGCAAGTTGATGTAATATTTGCTTGTTGCTTTTTGTGCGATACTCGGTTAATAAACCATAAAATTTCCGTTTTTTTTTTAGCAGATACTTAAATATATTATAACTGTTAATACTACATTTAAGGTTTGCGAAATAAATAAAAGATTACTGCGAAATTTTGGAAATTTGGAAACAAGTGGATAAGGGAGGATTCGTCAAGTGTAAATGGGAGGATTCGACAACTGAAATTTATACATATGATTCAATTATTTTCCATGAATCTGATTTTTAACAAGATATAGAGTTCGGTTCTAATGCCGATGTACAAATGGATATAGAATCAGCCTAAATCATGTCACGAACTAGTTCAAAGCTCTGACCTTCCTGGTCCGAATGATTTGCTGGATATGGCCCCGATTGAAGACGACATCTCTGATTTTCGTTCTCCCATTGTATCACCGGAAGCAATTCGTGTTTTACCATCTACATTCAAAAGGTTGAAGGTTTCAAAAATCAAGGGAATCAAAAATTTATGTGACCGATGAAGCCTCCCCAAAAGTGGGAGGTTTCGTCATTTATTTTATCTTTAGTTTATTGGTCACATTTCCAAAAATAGCAAACATATCGATTTTTTTGTAATTTATAAAAGAAGCACACATATTCATGCATAGTCTATGTGTATTCAAAATAACATGCACAATTGCATTTGGAAGATATAAGGACTTTTTTGTTAGGGTGTCGAAACCTCCCCCTTCTCCCATATGTATATTTTTTGATGCGCACTATTCCAAAAACAATTATAAATAAGTATTGTAATAGAACCTTTGCCATACTAAAATTTCAACTTTGAAGGCTCAGATCTTTGTGAAATATTTTTAAACTCGATAAACCAAATCCACTCCCTAAAAATCTCATACAATTAGCCAAAAATTTGTTATGAAAAATCTTCTCTAAAACGCTGGGGTGGTCCAATTAAATTTTTCTTGTAAAACTAGCCAGAAAATCAGTTTTGAGCCTATTAATGCTCAGTACATTTTAGAATCCCTCCCAGGTGTGATCTCTTTTAGTCTGTATGTATGTATGTATTCTCCTTTAACTCCTAGGAGGAGCATAGGGCCAATATGAAATCTCTCCATTTGTCACGATCCCTTGCGATGACTTTGATCTCTTGCCACGATTTTCCCGATTCTTGGATTTCTTTTTCCAACGACCTTTTCCAGTTGGTTTTGGGTCTACCACGTCCTTTACTGCCTTGTGGATTCCACTCAAGGGCCTGGCGACAAACTTCGCTGTGTGGTTTCCGGAGAGTGTGACCAATCCATCCACATTTGCGCAGCTTGATCTCGTTTGCTATAGCCTTCTGTTTGCATTTTTGATGTAGCTCGGCATTTGATATAGTGCGAGGCCACCAAACCTTTAGTATACGCCTTAAGCATTTGTTGACGAATACTTGCAGCTTGTTCGTAAGTTGTTCAGTAACAAGCCATGTTTCGCACCCATATAACAAAACCGATTTCACATTCGAATCAAAAATGCGCACTCTCGTTTTGGTGGATATAACGGATGAAGACCATATTTTGTTCAGTTGAGCAAATGCGCCTTTTGCTTTTGCTATTCTTGAGTTGATATCCTCTTTTGCTCCACCATAAAAAAAAAAAAAAAATCTCTTTTAGTCTAGCCCTCTTCTATCACCTCCAGAAGCTTCGTAACCTTGTGCACTGCACCCAGTACTATATACATAACGCACAACATGTTGTATGAGTAAGATTTAATAAACAGGGAAATTAATTTTCTTATTAACACATTTTGGTCGAGATCACATTAGAAAAATAAATAAATAAGTATGAAGTTGAAACAGCCAAAAAATTAAATCCGAATATCGCAAAAGTCACAGTTAAAACTTAAAAATGTGTGATATCATTTAAGATAGCGTACCTACTCGAATTGTGTTTACTACACGGAGAAAGAAAATAGTTCGTACTATTTGAAAAAACTGGAGTGATGCTTACCTTACTGTAAAGTTCAAACTTACCAAAAGAAACGAAACAAACAGACAGCACTAAGATTCGAACCGGGGTCCAACCATATGATGAACAGAAAAATATTATTTTTACTTAAATCACAAACTTGTTAGACCTCTAAACCACTGGCCTGTATAATGAAGAAGTGTAGATTTGTATATTAAGCAAATGTCTGTGCAAGCATAAAGATTTTTTACCAGAAATATAAAATAAAAATGGTATTATATTTTTCTGGCGGAAAGCGTAATTTACTCTACTTATAGGAAAATGTAGGCAATTTAGAGTAAATATTAATTTATTATTTTACTATATTTCATTTGTAAAAATTACTTTACGAAACCATCAAATTATGATTTTCATTTTTCTCCGTGTACCCAAGATCCATTTTTATCAGACAAGCATTTTTCCAGTTCGAACAAATGTGTATATTTATACTGAATACATAATAAAGCGACCTAAGTTACCTGAGATAACATAAGCTGGGGAATTTATTGACCTGTTCAGCAAAAAAGAGCATCACTTGGAGCAGAGCTCGAATGCCATGAAGTTCAAAAGGCATTTCTAACCTTTGAGGCAGCAAAGAAGATAAGACATTGAAAGATGGTCCTCCGTTTTCATATTTATATGATGAAATTTAGTGCAGACTTTTAACATAGATAAAGTCAACAAAAAGAAAGCCGAAAAGTTAAAAATGTTGTAGAACATTGAAGTACGAAATAATTTTTCTATAAGTCATGAAGTTGATAAAGCCGACAAATTCTAAAAAACTAAATGAATGTGGATGGCGCAAAAGTTTTTGAAAAACTTTAAAAAACAAAAAGCTTAAAATGTGGAAAAAGTTGAGAAAATATTAAAAACCTTAATAATTATTGAAAATTTCGAAATTATTTTGAAAAAGTCGTCAAATTGCTGAGGGATTGCAAAAATGTTGATTATTATTATTAAAAACCGAAAAAAATTAAGATCTTGAAAAGCTTTGTAAAGAAAGATACGGAATCACGTAAACATCTTACATCCATTTGTAAGCAAAGATACGGAATAACGTTAACATCTTACATCCATTTTACCGCTAACCATTTTATTTTCTTAAGAGTCTTATCATCGGCTGCATACTTGCAACGTTTCCCTTTTTATATGTCAAATTAATATCATTTATCGATCTCTGCGTTAACCCTAAAAACCCACATGCCTAATATTAATAGCCGATTTGGAGGAATAGCTTTGAAATTCGATTTATTTGCATGTTAATTTTACGCTTTGGGAATCAAATCCTTAAAGCTCTATAATAAATACTTAATTGTGAAAATGGCTTATACCCAAAGCACCAACCGCGCTCCGCTTTCTTTATCTCTC